>JAVJIF010014868.1:0-139205 GCA_038442645.1 Agave tequilana
GGTCTACCCTAACTTAGATAAGAATTTTTTTTTTCTTTGTTTGCTTATTTGTTTGTTTTCTTTTCTTTGTTTGTGTTTGTGTGATATGGCATATAATAATAATTTTTCCAATTTTAATCCATATTACACACCAACCTCTTTTTCGGATATTACCAACCCGGCATATCATAACTTTGACCAAACTAGTGTGCCGGAATGGTCTTATCCGAATGCATATAACCCATGCCCCCCATCTTATGACCATAATTCCACAATAATTTCAACTCTTCACAGAGTTCATGGGGTTTCGCTTCCCCCGAGTCCAATTTTCAACCAACTTGTCCTCCGTATCTACCTTGTCCACAATATTCCCAAGATTCATACTCAGATCCACCCATTCAGAATAGAAAACCATCTATCTTGATTCTTGAAAATGATGAGTATGCATGAGTCCAAGCAACAATTACCATCAATATTAGACATGATGATGCGTGAGTCCAAGCAACAGTCAAAGAATCTGACCGACTCCCAACTTCATCATGATTGTCCCAACAACACTTCCTCTTTTCAAGTCCAATCACAAAATGATGCACCAATCGACTATGAAAGGATGCTTGAAGCCATGACTCAAGCTAGATTAGCTCATGATCATGAAATAGATATGATGGTTCAATCTTTACGTTCTCACCGTTCGGCCATTTTGATATCGCTAACCATTCTGTTAGAGCCGACGAGCCACGTTGTTTTGGACAACAAGATTCTAATTCAGTACCATCATTTGAACTTGCCGATACTCCAATTTTTGATAGTTTGGCAAGTTATTCCTTTCCTGAAATAGAACTTGAGCATGAATATGATCATGATCTCCCACTTGGTGATTCAATTCTACTTCCTGATTCAATAATGACTCCGGTGTCTTCACCTGATTTTACTTTTCCCGAGTCAACATTGGATCCTGTGCCAATTCATCATGAAATTGAATCACCCATTTTTTATGATCATATTGAACTTGACCAATTTTATAATTTTGAAAGTCCCATGGATAAATTGGCAAGTTCTCATTTTTATGATATTGAACTCAATGAGATATGTGACCTAGATTCTCAAAACTGTAATCAAGTTCAAATTCCCGAATCATTATTGACTCCTATTTTGTTACCCAACTTAGGTAATCTTTTAGAGTCAGTTTTGATTCCCACACCTATCATTCCTGAACTTGAATCACCAATATTGAGTCACATTCCATTGTGGGAAGATGATTGTGGACTTGAGTTTCAACTTATTGATTTGGACCCACTTCTTGAACCTCGCCCGACTCCTGAACCATTACTTGATTTAAGTTTCTTTCCTGAGTCGGTATTCGTTCCCGTGCTTATGACGTCCAAGTCAATCATTCCATCTTTTCACACTCCATTTTGGGACAAGGCGGTTGACACAATTGACTCTGAAAATAATTATGAAATTTGAAAATTTGATGGGGTGGAATTGTTAAAAAATGATCATACATACATTTAGTGGGTTATACAAGAGAAATTTCTGGTGGGTTCCTCCAAATATTACATTATCCTGATTGGGTAGCAACGCTTGGCCCAATTAGACCACCACCGGAACCACCACCTTGAGGTAACTTCTGCCTTCCCTTCTTCTTTTTCATGCATACATGTATACATTCATACATTGAGGACAATGCATGAGATAAGTGTGGGAGGAGGCTTTACTAACATACTAACAAAGGTAGAAACTAACAAAAATTTGCTAATATTAAAAAAAAATGAAAAAAATGAAAAAGGACAATATTTTGACTTATCTTTTGAAAGAAATCTAAGTTAATCTTAAGAATTAGGAAAATCATGATTAGGATTTCTAAAAACTTGGTCAAAATAAATAAATTGTTGAATTTTTAGGTATAGGAGGAAAAATTGAATAAGTAATTAGTCTTGATTTTTACCTTAATGAAATATGCATACCTAATACATTTACATATCTAGGATTCTAAGACAAAGACTCTTGTGCCCTATAATAAATAATAATAAAAATAAAGAGAAATTCACTGATTAAGCTGGATACATGTGCCTCAAGAAGCATAAGTATTCACGCCTAAAGGTGATTTTATGAAATAAAGCCCTTAGTTTTTGGCCTAGTTCACTCGAATCCTTAAGTCCGCGGGGTGTTTTCTCACCTGGTGCCCTAAAGCCGACCGGGTTGGGAGCCACCGACTTTAAGTTCGCTACATGGGTGGATTAGAAAGCCTAAGGAAACTAAGAAAAATTACTTTTATATGTACTAACACATCTAATAGTCAATTAGTTAGGTATGAGGGCCTCAAGAAGCCTTCATGCTTACACGAAAGAAAATTAGATGAGTTATACATAATAAAAAATATATAATAATAAAGAGGCATGAGAGACCAAGTTAAGGAATTCCTAGTAAAAATTCACAAGGATGCATATGACTTAGGGTAACGAAAAAAACTATACAAAAGTTCAATTTTGACCCTTACCTAAAATGGATAACAATTCACTTTATAAAGACTAAGTTTAAGAATGAACAAAAATGAGGATCCTTAAAACTTATAGATTACTTAGTCTTTTCAAAAGTATTTCAAATATTTTCCTTTTTATGGATTTTGTGGGGTAATCGGCTGAAAACCCTCACGAGACAACACTCGTCCTTTAGGGTAACCTAGGGGTTTAACGGCTTGTTGCACGTGCTAAGTGCAATCGTGATTCCTACGAAAGTGAGTTAGCTAGTTTATTTTTTTCTTTTCTTTTTGATTTTACTCGAGGACGAGCAAAAAGATAAGTGTGGGGGTGTGATAGGTAGTAAAAAGTGCATATTTATCATCACATTTACTATCACATTTTCATATTTATTCATATAATCATGCACTATTACTAATATTTATTATTTATTGTGTGCAGGCCTTGAGTAATAAAAATAAAGGAATAAAGCCTTAAAAGAAGCCAATGTTTAAAGCCCAATGTAAAAGTTGCAATTATCAAATGTCAAAATTGCAATTACTAAGGGCAATAGTTGCAAATACTAAAAGAAGAGGGAAGGATAGACTTCTATTCAACCCTAAATACTTACAGGATGAGGATAAAAGCTAAACAAGAGAGTGCGAAGATAACAAATTCGTTGAAAAAAGATTTGGATTTAGGGTAACTTGCTTCTAAAGTTATCCCGAAATCCCAAAATAAAGAGTCAGGATACATCTTCCAGACGGATAAACCCAGATGGACGGACCAGAGGAGGCCACGCGCGAAAGCGCGTGGCCATGGAGCCAGCTAAGGCCACGGAAACGCGGCCCAAGCCACGTTTCCGCGGCAGTTTGGATGAGCCCGGGCAACAGTTTTCTTTGAGGAGTCGTATTGAGACTCTACCTCCTTCTACACCTATAAATACCCCTGCAGAGCAACAGGGAAGGGCGTACAGCGAACTACAGAGCAAAATCTAGGGTTTTTAGGCTAGTTGTAGTTTAGGTTTTTATTTTTCTTTTTTGTAATTTTATTTTTTATGTAACTGAGAGTAGAGGATGCTTTCGTGGAAGAAGGAGTTCATGCTTGTACTGAGGTGACATCGGTGTAAGTCAAACTTTTCTTCCATTGTTAATAAAATCTATTCAAGGTTCGTTTTTGTTTTTGTTTTATTTTTGTTCTTCTATTCTTGTTTATTTTATTGTTTCTCTCTGATGTCTTGCAAACCATGAGATCTGATTGCTTCGAGACTGCTTAGCCGAAGAAGTGCCCTTGATGGCCTATGGTGATGAACAGATCCTATACGCCATGCTTGATTGCCTTCAGAAACAAGGTAAGTCGTTGCAAACGGATCAAAGGTAAACAGGGCAGAAGAGGTAGGTATGTGTTTTAGTTTTCTTTCTTTGTAATTTTAGTTTAGATCACCAACTCCACATCTTTCCAATTTCTTTCACACTTCTCATTGTAAATACCATACTTCTTATTGTAAATACCATTGTAAATAACAAAATAAATAAAAAAGAGATAACTTACTAAACAAGCTTCCATCGCTAGTCCCTCCCTGAGGATCACGACCCGCATAGCCATTGCTACAGCGGATTAGAATTGAGCACCTTGCACATCTTTACTTCTAAAATCTAATATTCTATATTTTGTGTGCAGGAAAAACTCAATCAAAAGCCTTTCTTTTTGAAAGTGTTCTTGAAGGCACATGAGGATGGGTTTGGATTTTTAAACTCTCACTTCTTTAATGAATCTCTCTTGAATTGTTTTTACTTCATTCTTGCTTCTTCGCGCTTGATGATTTAATATTCAAATTCTAACGATTTCTCGAAGAAAAGACTAAACTCTTCCAACCATCTTATGTGTTTTACTTCAACTTTTCTAAAAATCAACTTTAAGTTTTGCAAATGTTCACTTTGAGGCACTTAATATTTTAATAGAAGAATGAACAATTGAGTAGTGAGATAGTGAGCCCAGATTTGCTTCCTTATTATAAAACAACAAAACAATTCTCAAGCTTTTTAAATCACCTTCTCCAAAACCTTTTCTAAAAGTTGCAATTTCTCTTTTAATCATCTCTTCCTTTCCATTCTCTTTTCCATAAAAAAAACGAACACAATTCCTTATTTTTAAACGATTCACTGAAAAGTTTCCATCGCATTTCTCCTCGTGGACACGACCCATTAGCCACAAGCTACACGGTAAACTCTTAAACTCTTGATTGTTCTTTCTTTTAGCAATCAATTTTTGGCGCCGTTGCCAGGGAACGAACCCGGGTCACCCGCGTGACAGGCGGGAATACTCACCACTATACCAATCCCATTCAGCACAACCACAATCAAGCTTCCACCTCATCTAATCCAATTTCTTCCAATTCTGACGAATCTGAAAAAGACAAGTCAGCCAGCCAGATGCACCAGCCTATAGTACCATTTCCTAATAGGCTGAAAAACAACAAGCAAAATCCTCACATGGACAAGATAATCGAGATATTTAACCAAGTGAAGATAAATGTGCCACTTCTTGATGTCATCCAACAAGTTCCTTCTTATGCTAAGTTTCTTAAGAACATGTGCACAAGAAGAGAAAGACTAATGTTTCAAAAAAGGTCTTCTTAGCCACTAACATTAGTGAGCTATTATCGGGTCCAATCCCTGTCAAGTACAAGAATCCAGGTAGTCCCACCATTGCCTACACAATAGGACAAGCTGAGATTAGTCGTGCACTTCTTGACTTGGGGGCAAGTATCAACTTGCTTCCATTCTCTGTTTATTAACAACTCGGGTTAGGCGATCTTAGTCCAACTCGAGTCACCATCCAATTGGCTTACCGTTCTGTTAAAGTTCAAAAGGGGAGATTAATGATGTTCTTATCCGGGTAGGAGAGTTCATTTACCCTTTTGATTTCATAGTTCTGGAGACACAACCTGTGTCCAACTCCAATCATCGGGCTCAAACTCCTGTTATCCTAGGGTGATCATTCCTTACTACTGCTAATGCCATCTCAATTGTAGGAATAGGTCTATGAGGTTAACCTTTGGGGACATGACTAGAAAAGTCAATGTCTTCAATCCAGGAAAACAACCCCGGGATATCGAGGACCAAACATTTGAAGTCAACCTAATTGAGAACTTGACATGTGAACATGGGGAAGAATTGGAATTAGAAATAGAGTGTGACTTCGGATTAGAGTGTGATGACTTTAATCTTGATCAGGTTATAGATTCTTCTGTGAATTGGGCCTCAAACCCTATTTCACCAACAATGGAGCCAACAGATTTGACTAGTCCTTCCAGTGAGCCTACATCCTCCTTAGAATTGAAAGCCTTACCTGCGCATCTCAAGTACGCCTATCTAGGTGAACAAGAGACCTTTCCTGTCATCATTGCCTCCCATTTAAATGACAGGGAAAAAGAAGATCTAAAAGCAATTCTAAGAAAACATAGGGAAGCCATTGGGGGACTATGACTGATATCAAGGGATTAAGTCCAACCATCGTTTCAAAATCGCATTCTTCTCAATGAAGATGCCACCCCTAAAAGAGACCCGCAGCGTAGGTTAAACCCTATAATGCAAGAGGCTGTTCATGCTGAAATCATAAAACTCTTAGACAATGGGATAATTTATCCCATCTCTGATAGCCAATGGGTCAGTCCTGTCCACGCGGTTCCAAAGAAATCCGGTTTCACCGTAGTGGAAAACGAGAACAAAGAGTTGGTTCAAACTCGACTTCCCATGAAGATCCGAGTTTGCATCGACTATAGGAAACTGAATGCTGCAACTCGTAAGGACCATTTTTCACTTCCCTTCATTGATCAAATGCTTGAACGTTTAGCAGGTCACGAGTATTACTGTTTCTTGGATGGTTACTCGGGCTATAACCAGATCCCTATCGCTCCTGAGGACCAAGAAAAGACTACGTTTACATGTCCATTTGGGACATTTGCTTATCGTCGGATGCCCTTCGGCTTATGCAATGCCCCAGCAACGTTTCAACGTTGCATGTTGAGTCTTTTCTCTGATATGGTAGAATGATTCTTAGAGATCTTTATGGATGATTTCTCCATCTATGGAGATTCATTCACTCAATGTCTCCACCATTTAGAACTCGTCCTCCAACGTTGTGCTGAGAAAAATCTGACATTGAACTAGGAGAAATTCCACTTCATGGTAAAATATGGAATTGTCTTGGGTCATTAAATCTCCAAGAAAGGAATTAAAGTGGATAGAGCCAAAATCGAGGTTATTTATAAGCTTCCCATGCCCAAATGTGTTAAGGACATTAGATCCTTCTTAGGACATGCTGGTTTCTACCGAAGATTTATCAAGGATTTTAGCAAAATTGCTAGGCCCTTGACTAATCTGTTAGCTAAGGATGTGTCCTTCACTTTTGATACTGGAGGCATGAATTCTTGGGAGAAGCTTAAGAGAGAGCTTATTTCTGCACCAATCATATCTGCACCGGATTGGTCTAAGCCGTTTGAGATCATGTGCGATGCTTCCGATTTTGCTATAGGCGCTGTCCTAGGACAACGCATTGATAACAAGCAGCATGTGATCTACTACTCTAGTAGGACTCTCAACGATGCTCAACTGAACTACACTACGACTGAGAAGGAATTCTTGGTAGTAGTGTTTGCCTTAGAGAAGTTTAGTCCCTACCTACTAGGGTCCAAAACTACCGTTTTCACCGATCATTCTGCTCTTAGGTACCTCATGATGAAGAAGGATGCCAAGGCCCGACTCATTCGTTGGATCCTCCTTCTTCAAAAATTCGATCTTGAGATTCAAGATAAGAAAGGCGTAGAAAATGTCGTTGCTGACCACCTCTCACGGATCCCTAATTCTCCATGCAACGAATTACCCATAAATGAGGATTTTCCTGATGAATATCTCTTAGCTATCTCTAGGGAACCTTGGTTTGCTGATATAGTGAATTACTTAGTCACAAACCAAACTCCGTCTCATTGGTCCAAAAATGATGTTTACCGGTTCTTATCTCAAGTCCGGTATTTCTTTTGGGAGGAACCGTATCTTTTCAAGTACTGTTCTGACCAAATTATTAGGAGATGCATTCCCGATGAGGAGGATAAGAGTGTTCTATCCTTTTGTCACGAACTTGCATGCGGTGGACACTTTGGTCCCCGCAAGACTGCTGAAAAAGTGCTACAAAGTGGGTTTATTGGCCCACTCTGTTCAAGGATGCTTATGAATTTTGCAAGATGTGCCCTAGATACCAAATGGTAGGAAGGGTTTCAAACCGAAATATGATGCCCCTCAACCCAATTCTAGAAAAAGAACTCTTTGATGTTTGGGGCATCGACTTTATGGGTCCATTTCCTAATTCATTTGGGAACCAATACATATTGGTTGCTGTGAATTATGTGTCCAAGTGGGTAGAAGCCATTCCTTGTAAAACTAATGATAACAAAGTTGTCATAAAGTTTTTGAAAGAGAACATTTTTTCACGCTTCGGAACCCCTCGTGCTATCATAGTGATAATGGCACTCACTTTTGCAATAGATCTTTGAAGTTCTTATGCGAAAGTATGCCATAACTCACAAGTTGTCCACACCTTATCATCCTCAAACCAGTGGGCAAGTTGAGGTTTCAAATAGACAAGTCAAGCTTATCTTGGAGAAAACTGTGAACCAAAACCGGAAAGATTGGTCCATCAAACTTGTAGATGCTCTATGGGCCTACAGGACCGCTTTCAAGACGATTCTAGGAATGTCTCCTTATAGGTTAGACTATGGCAAACCTTGTCACTTGCCCGTTGAGTTAGAGCACCGAGCCTTATGGGCAATCAAGCAGCTGAATTTCGACTTGACTAAGGCCGGTGACCTTCGGAAATTACAAATTTCCGAATTGGAGGAATTGAGAAATGAGACCTATGAAAATGCTAGGATCACTAAAGTAGAGTCAAGATTTTTCATGACAAGCACATTATAAGAAAGACCTTTGTCCCTGGACAAAAAGTCTTACTCAATAATTCTAGGCTTCATCTTTTTTCAGGAAAATTGAAATCAAGATGGACTGGGCCATTCGTTGTAAAAACCGTGTTTTCACACGGTGCAGTTGAGATCAGTGACACCAAGAATGGAAATGACTTTAAGGTAAATGGTCAACACCTTGAACCTTTCTTGGAATCGGTCCCGGTAAATGAAACGGCAATGGGTCTTTTTGACCCAGTGTATCGGTAACTTTCCTCCTTTCCATTTTATTTCATGCATTTATACATTTCTTTCATACATTGGGGACAATGCATGAGATAAGTGTGGGGGAGGGTTCTAACATGACTGATATAATATATATATATATATATATATATATATATATATATATATATATATATATATATATATATAAAACTTTTTGAAAGGGGTAGAACAATATTTTGATATATTTTTGTAAGAAATTAAGTCAATTTTAAGGAATAGGATAATTAGGATTTCTTATACTTGGTCAAAATAAGATAACTTGTTTGATTTTAAGGTCAGGAAGAAAATTTGTGAAAGTAATTTGGTCTTGATATTTACCTTGATGACATATGCACACTAAATACACTTACACACTTAGGATTTAAAAACAGAGACTCTTATGCCTTATAAAAAATATATTAAAAAAAAAGAAAAAAAACAAGTCTAAATATTGATTAGCTAGGTGCTTTGGCCTAAGCAAGCCTTAGTATTTATGCAAAAGATAATTAGATAAGTTTGAAAAAAAAATGTGCATAAAAATCCTCTGATTAAGCTGGGTATTTATGCCTCATGAAGCATAAGTATCACGCCTAAAAGGGGTACATCTTATAAATAAAAACCTTGATTTCGTGGCCTAATCTGCTCGAGTGTTTAAGTCCTTAGGGGTGTTTTCTCACCTGGTGCCCTAAAACTGTCCGGTTTGGTGTCACCGACTGAATGCTCGTTACATGGGCAGATTAGAAAGCCTAATGAAATTGAGTAATAAATTTCACTAAAAATAAATAAATATAAGGCATAGGAGTTAATGTTAAAGAACCCTTAGTCAACTTCACAGTTACGATGGTGCATACGACTCAGGGTAAATTAATAGACTAGATGAGAAGTACAAGTCGACTCCTTACTTTAATTGATGACATGTTTTGAATAGAGACTAAATTTAGGAATGAAAATTTTGATATTCCTATAACTTATAGATTACTTAAAGCCTTACAAATATACTTCAAATATTTTCTCCTTTAAAAATGCTTTTCGAAAATACTAACCTTTTTTCTCTTTCTTTATGGATTTTGTGGGTGCAATCCACTGAAAACCCTCACGAGACAAAACTCGTCCTCTAGGGGTAACCTAGAGGTTTAACGGCTTATTGCACATGCTCAGTGCAATCGAGTGACTGCGAAAGTGGTCTAATAATTGATTAGAATTAGTCTGAGGTTTTGCTCGAGGGCGAGCAAAAGATAAGTGTGGGGGTGTGATTAGTCACATATATTGCATTTACATTGTCACCATACCATACTTTTTAGCTAATAAATCCTATGAATAAGTCTCATTTTTCTTTGTTAAATGTAGGCCTAAGTGCTAAAAGAAAGAAAAGAGAAACAAGCCCAAAAGCCCACCAAATTCTGATTTAATTCAGAATAAATTCTAAATGAAGAAATCAGGGTAAAATCTTGGCATATCAAGAGGTTGAGAAGAATCCTCCCTGAATCGAGCGGTTGAAGCCACACAATCAAAGGCTGTTTCATCAACGTCTGGAGCAGAAACAAGAAAACCAGCAGAAGATACGGGCAAATCACCAAAGCAGAGTTCTCCCCCAACTGGGTGTGGCCACCTGGCCACACCAGGGCCGCGGAAACGCGGCCCAAGCCGCGTTTCCACGGCCAAGTGGAGGTTGTTGGGGAGCGTTTGCTCCCCCAATCTTCCCGGGATCCTATCCTTTATGTTTTTGCCTATAAATACTGGTTTCAGTAAAGAAAAAGGTAGCGAAGACTAGGATTAGAATTTGTGTTTATTTTCTTAGGATTTAGACTCCTTGTTAGCTAACACAAAAGTTGTAATCTTATTTTTTACTTTGTAGTCCAGTATCACTTGTGAGAAGAGAGAAATTGAGTGCTTGTACTTGAAGATTGAAGTGACATAAATACAAGAGTCGAGCCGCGTTTTCTTCCACTTGCAGTATGGTATGGTTTGCATTATTTCTATACTTTCTTTTTCGTTTTCCATGGGTAACTAAATGGTTTTCTGGGCTCGCTATTGTAACTCTCTCTTGTTCTTCTTCTCTTCTGTTTTTAAAAGACCCAATGAATCATATGCATGCCTTACTTAAAAGCCTTTCTTTTTGAA
Organism: Agave tequilana; assembly: GCA_038442645.1. Classification (NCBI taxonomy): domain Eukaryota; kingdom Viridiplantae; phylum Streptophyta; class Magnoliopsida; order Asparagales; family Asparagaceae; genus Agave; species Agave tequilana. The sequence continues at coordinate 10,780 of JAVJIF010014868.1, forward strand.
AGTGTTCTTGAAGGCACATGAGGATGGGTTTGGATTGTTAAACTCTCACTTCTTTCTTGAACATCTCTTGAATTGTTTTACTTCATTCTTGCTTCTTCGCGCTTGATGATTTAATATTCAAATTCTAGCGATTTCTCGAAGAAAAGACTAAACTCTTCCAACCATCTTATGTGTTTTACTTGAACCTTTCTAAAAATCAACTTTAAGTTTTGCAAATGATCACTTAGAGGCACTTAATATTTCAATAGAAGAATGAACAATTGAGTAGTGAGCCCAGATTTGCTTCCTTATTATAAAATAACAAAACAATTCTCAAGTTTTCTAAATCACCTTCTCCAAAACCTTTTCTAAAAGTTGCAATTTCTCTTTTAATCATCTCTTTCTTTCCATTCTCTTTTCCATAAAAAAAAAGAACACAATTCCTTATTTTAAACGATTCACCGAAAAGCTTCCATCGCATTCATCCTCGTGGACACGACCCGTTAGCCACAAGCTACACGGTAAACTCTTAAACTCTTGATTTTTCTTTCTTTTAGCAATCACTAGTCCCAAAATATTACAAAGGACAAGTTACATACAATGAGTTCACCATAAGCATAACAAGCTAGAAAAGTATTTAAAGTAAGCATACATGTGAGATGGTCAGCAAAAACAAGTATGAATAGCATGATGTTTGGCCCATTACTAAATTCTTCAAGCTAAAGCAGTCTCTTGCCTTCATCCAAACCTGAAATGAGTGAAAAGAAAAGGTGGGAGCTCAACGGCTCAGTGAGTAAACTACACAAGCAACTAAATCTGGTAAGATGAAATTTTGTCACAACCATACTCTTAAAGGGTCTGTGGAGGTCTTACATGAATTATGATGGTTGCTACTCCTACCATATGGCCCTCTCCTATCCATCTCCATATACTACACATTTATTAGCTAAATGTCTCAACTACCAATTTTTTTTATTAATTCGAACTTTTCTCTCCTAGTACACAACAAGTTCAAGTTCATCAAGATTTTTCCTACACATATATTCTTACGTGCATGCCTTTACCCTCGCCTTAAGAAGTAGCCAACTTCATCTAGGTATCCACGATACCTATGAATCCCTTATTACTTAAAATCACATTCAGTCAATACATTATATTCTTTATTTATGGGCACATACATACATAATTCATAAACATGAAGTTCAAATTCTCCGTCTTCCCCTCCTACCGGCTCCCGCCCGGCCCCTTCCTCCTTATAAATACAATAGAGTTTATATATATTTGTATATACACATGAAACATAACCACCATCTTCTCCCTCCTACCGGCTCCTGCCCGGACCCTTCCTCCTTATAATTACATATCTATACAATGTAACATGACCACCGTCTTTCCCCTTTTACCGGCTCCCGCCCGGCCCTTCCTCCTTATAATTACACACACACACACACACACACATAAAAATGAAATATAACCACCGACTTTCCCCTCCTATCGGCTCCCGCCAGTCCCTTCCTCCGAGCAAGCAAGCCAAGTGCGAATCACACACTAATCATACTATTAGACACATGATATTTATGTCGTATGTAATTAAACACAATAATTCATATCAATTACAAACATGTGAACATGTATAAACCTTATGACTTGCAAGGACCCATATTTCGTAGGATCGTTATTACATCCATAATCGATCATAATTTACTTTCTTCTTACCCATAAATGATAAGTAATTCCACTCGACTTCGCATACATTGAATTTAGTGTAATTACAACATATGTTAAGCTCTTAACAAAGTCAATATCGAAAGGTACTAAGGTTTAATCATCCCTAATTATGACTTCCATGAACGTTACCATGAAGGAGTATGACATTAGCTCCATAATTTCTAGATTACTCCAATACTACATGAAAGTTATCCCCAAATTTCTCTCAATTCCCTCATCACTCTCATACATTATTTACTTGGAATTGGCCAATGTCAACAATATAATTTGTGGGTGTAGTAGTCTACTCACCTTATATAGACCGATCTCTTCGTTAAATCCCGCACTCCCACAAAACAACCCTAGCAATAGAAACAAAAAAGATTTAGATCACCTATTTCATCTACAATAAGAGAAGACAATAGGTAATTTCCTGATCACTTTCAGCTTGAGTTTATCCTTTAAAAATAGGAGTTTTGGAGCCTAAAAATTCAGATCTAGGGTTAATACCACTCCCCAAAATCACACCTGAACCCGCTCCCTTCCTCTACCCTCCGCTCCAACGCCGCGCCCTCCCATCCCAAGGGCGCGCGGGCGCTGCAGCTGCGCGTACGCGGCGCGCTCCCCTGCCTCAGACCGCGGAGGAGAAGAAGGGGGAGAGAGAGGGAGAGAAAGAGAGAGAGAGAGAGAGAGAGAGAGAGAGAGAGAGAGAGAGAGATGAGTGTGTAGTGAGGAGATCTCTTCAGAAAATTTTGGAGGAGGCTTGAGAATTCTAGGGCTTAGAAAATATAGAGAAGAAGAAACTTTCAGATATGAATATAAAAGGATGGGGGGAGGATAGAATGGGTAAAAGGTCCTCTTTAAAGTAAATTACAAGGCGAGGACTCTCCTCTAGATGCCACATGTTCATGCTTCAATTAAGAAGATCCCAGCCCTAAATCTCATTTTACATTCACACCTACCCTTCCCACTATCTCCAAGGATTAAACTATTAGAATAACTAGGTCTTAATTAAGTTAATCTTGGTCTTAGAAATCCCCATGTGACATACACTAATTTATACAAGTATTAGGTACACAATACTCATTAATTTTTATTATACACTCATATATCGTACCTTTAATTTACATTATTTAGTTAGGGGAAGCGAATCACTCATGGTAAATTTAACTGTTATTATTATTATTTTGAGGATAACAATAAAAGTAAATCTTTCAATCGATAATCTCGATAATTAGAGTGTGAAAAGATATTAATTAAAATCGATTGTTACAAATTAGGCCCGTTGCTTTACGCACAGATACTTCCCACCAATCTTGCCCCTACCTGGCCGATTAACTTGTGCTCAGATTCGGCAATATACCCCCAGTGGATAGTCTAACCAATTAGGAGTCGTCTAGGTCTAAGGTCTATCATAACTTAGGCTAGATTTTTTACTTTTCTTTTATTTTTTTGCTTATTGGTTTTTTTTCTTTGTTCGTGTTTGACATTTCTTGTGTGATATGGCTTATAACAACAATTTTTTCAATTTTAATGGTAATCCATGTTACACCCTGACCTCTTTTTCAGATATTACCAACCCGGCATACCATAACTTTAACTAACCTAGTGTGCCGGATTGGTCTTATCCAAATCATTACATGCCCCAGTCCCAATACTATGAACATGACTGGAATAATCATCACTACTCTTCACAGAGTCAATGGGGATACAACTCCCCCGAGTCATATTGTTAACCACCCTACCAACATCCAGCTTCATATACTCCTTCTCCTGAACATCCATTAGAAGAATTAATTGACTGGAAAAAGAGGATGAAAGCCTTAGATGAGCTTGAGCGACGAATTCAAATTTTAGAAGACTCAAAATCCCGTCAAAATTTTCAAGTCATAGATCCTTACTCTATTTTTCAAGGAGAACATGCCAACTTAGAAAAGAGTATAGAAACCATGATTTAATGCCAAAATGATCCACTCGATATGATAGAAGTAAGAATTAATGATTGGAGAACATGCGTAGGAGTAAGGAAACTCTCCTTATTCAATCTTTGACTATTTCAGCACTTCTAGCCATATTGATGAAAACCAAGAATCATGGTATCTTAAAGACTTTGCCCAAGATTCAGTTTCACCACAAAGCCTTGAACTTGCTCAATATCAACCCATTGACGAATTGGCAAGTTTTCATTTTAATGAGATTGAACTTGATCATGAACGTGAACCCAATCCCCAACTTTGTGATTCAGTTTCTATCTTCGAATCTACTGAGCCAATATTTATTCCTATACCCATAAATTTAGAAATTGAATCACCAATTTTGGATAGTCACATTCCATTGATGGAAAAAGAATGTGAATATCAATTCTTGGACTTGGACTCAATGCTTGAACCAAAACTAACTCTCGAACCCAAAGTTGATTTTTTCGAGTTAGTACTGGTTCCCGAACCTATCATTCTTGAGTCCAAGTCAACCATTCCACCTAGTCACATTCTTTTGTTGGACATAGGTATAGACCATGATGACTCCGTGATGATTTTCCAGGACTGGTCATGTAAATAGAGTAAGTTTCATGATAGGATTTTTATGATCCTATTCATATTGGGAATTCTAAATATATAAATAAAAAAGAGGTCAATAAAGGTGGATTCCGTAAACCACCATGTTATCTTGATTGGGTAGCAACGCTTGACCCCACTGGAACCACCACCTTAGGTAATATTTTCCTTCCCCTTCTTTTTTTTCATGCATCTATGCATTAATTCATACATTGAGGACAATGCATGAGATAGGTGTGGGGGAGGGTTCTAACATAACTTAGGTTTTCTTTTTAATATTCAAAAAAAAAATTATTAATATTTTATTTACTTTTAAAAACTTTTTGAAAATAGAAACAATATTTTGACATATTTTTAGTAAAAAATTAAGTCAATTTTAAGGAATAGGTGAATCATAATTAGGATTTCTTATACTTGGTCAGAATAAAATTATTTATTTGATTTCTAAGGTTAGGAAAAAAATTTATGAAGGTCATTTAGTCTTGATCTTTACCTTGAAGAAATATGTACACTTTATACACTTATACACTTAGGGTTCAAAAACAAAGATTCTTATGCTTTATAAAAAAAAAGAAAAAAATATATATATGTATATCTATGAAAAATAAACAAATTTAATTATGATTAGCTAGGCGCTTTGGCCTAAGAAAGCCTTGGTATTTATGCAAAAGATAATTAGATAAGCTTGAAAATTATATATATATATATATATATATATATATATATATATATATATATATATATATATATATATATATCCTCTGATTAAGCTTGGTATTTGTGCCTCATGATGCATAAGTATTCACGCCTAAAAGGGGTACATTTTGTAAATAAAAAACCTTAGTTTCGTGGCCTTATCTGCTCGAGTGTTTAAGTTCTTAGGGGTGTTTCTCACCTGGTACCCTAAGACTGTCCGGTTTGGGTGTCACCGACTAAAGGCTCGTTATATAGGCAGATTAGAAAGCCTAATGAAATAGGGGAATAAATACCACCAAAAATAAAATAAATAAGTCATAGGAATTAGAGTGAAAGAACCCTTAGTTAAAATTTCACGATCACGAAGGTGCATATGACTTAGGGTAAAGTAATAGACTAGATTAAAATATAGTTTGACTCTTGCCTCGATTGATAACAAGTTTTTGAATAAAGACTAAGTTTAGGAATGAAAAGTTCAGTTTTCCTATAACTTATAGATTACTTAATTCTTACAATAATATTTTAAATATTTTTCTCTTTCAAAATGTATTTTCAAAATACTAACACTTTGCTTTTCTTTCTTTATGGATTTTGTGGGTATAATCCACTGAAAATCATCACGAGACAAAATTTGTCCTCTCGGGAAAATCTAGAGGTTTAATGGTTTGCTGCACATGCTCAGTGCTATCACGTAACCTATAAAAGTGATCTAATAATTTTTGATTTAGTTTTGTTGTTTTACTCGAGGACGAGCAAAAGATAGGTGTGGGGGTGTAATTGCATACATTTATTGTATTATTCTTTATTACATTTTCACATTTATTATAAAATAAATCTGCTAAGTTCCTTGTCTTAAATGTCTATTTTGCAGAAGATAATCATGTGGAGAAAGAGGATAAAATCAAATAAATATAAGTTAAATTCAGATTTAACTAGATTTATTGGTTAAAGGAGGATGATCCTAAATCTAATGGTTAAATTCAGTTTTTGGTGAATCAAGTGGGTAAATCTAAAGATCAAATAAGGATAACGTCAAATACAGAGTCCAAATCCAAAGAGATAAATGGATAGAGAGAAGATCAAAAGATGAGATGAAGCAAATTTGACTTAGATTCTAACTGGATACATTTTAATATTTGAATCATAACTTTCGCTACCGAAATTCAAATCTAATGATTCAAGATATTTCAGAAATACAACTTAAAGGGCTATAACTCTTAAGTTGATCACTATTTCTAGTTCTATCATTTGATAAGTTATATTCAGCAATCAACACGCCAACAAGCTGCAGATCAGAACTGAAATCCACATCAAATCAAGTTTAGAGATAAGCGGAGGATTCAAATTCAGAAATATCCAGCTTTCCCTATCTTCATACTCCTCTAACCTCTGCATTTCTCCTATAAATACCTGCAATCTCAAAGGCAAAGGGGGGCGATCAAGTAGAGAGTAGAATTTAGGCTAATTTGTAGTTTGTAACTTAGGTTATTATTTTTTTTCATGTAATTTTTATTTTCTTTATGTAGCTGAGAGGAGAGAAGACTTTCATGGAGGAATGAGAATAAGCTCGTACTGAGGGTGACACCGGTGTAAGTAATCTTTTCTTCTATTATTATATGAATCAAATCAAAGTTTCTTTATCTTCTATACTCTTGTTGCTTCCCTCTTCTTTGTTTGTGAATCCAAATGACTCTGATAGCCTCGAAGTTGTCTTGCCCTTGCAAGTGCCGTTGATGGCTTATGGTGATGGATATCCATTTCTATGGTAGTGTAGCTTGCCCCTTTCATTTCATAGTGTAAAACGGGAATAGGGAAGATCACATTTGTCATACTTCGATCGCCTTCAAACAAAGGTACATCGTTGATACGGGTCAAAGGTAAGCAGGGGCCGAAGAGGTAAGTAATTTTTTTTAGGTTTTAACTTTCTTTTCTTTTAACTTTAGTTTAGATCACCAACACCACTATCTCCTAATTCTTTTATCACTTTTTGTATTTCTTTGTATATATCCATCTTCTATTTTCCACCTTCTCATTCTACCACTTACTTCCTAACTTAACTGTAATTTCATTTTTCTCTTTTCGTTTAAGAAGCTAAAGAAGAATTTTAACTATTAATTGTAGCATAAAGAGAACTTGCTAAAAAAGCTTCCATCGCTAGTCCCTCCTTGTGGATCACGACCCGCATAGCCACTTGCTATAGCGGTACTATTGAATACTTGCACTTTTTATTCTAAATTTAAAATTCTGTATTTTTGTGTGGTAAAAACTCATTCACTATTCTATTACAAGATCTACAAGAAATGAAAAATACAAAGAAAGAAGAAGAACTAACTAAACTAAACTACCCTAAACTACAATATGGAAGGAAAACTACACTACTCTCTGTATTCCACCAGTACAGAACACAAAGGGGGTATTTATAGGCAAATGGGGCACCACTGGGTAAGTACGGAGCCGCGCGTCAAGTTTTGGCGCGCAGCTCCATTCCAGAGCCGAAGAAACGCGGCCAGTACGGCCGCACGCGCGTGGTCGCCTGCAGCGCGTTGTCCTATCGCCCCCCTGTCAGGTGCATGTCCTAGTTTTGGATTTGGGTCCCTGATTATGACAGAATCACCTTCCTAGGTCAATGGCTATCTTTATAGGCCTTTAATCACCAATAAATGGTGATTTTGGGTCTTCTTCTTTATTGCACACTATGAACCTAGAAACATACAAGAGAGGTATTATTAGCAGAATTTAATATTAAATAAATGTGAAGATGTGGTATGAAATATGCAGTTTTAGAGACTAATCAGCCATCAGGGTAAGACCTGATATAGGCTATTGATTCACTCGAGCGGCCGCCAAGGTGAAGACATGTCTAGGCTGACTCGGGGCAGCCATTATGGGCAAGTCTCCAACTTTTAGGGGGCTCCTAGAGAAAGCCACCGGGTTGTTTTTCTCTCATAGCCGTCGGGATAGGACCCAATATAGGCTGTTGACTCACTCAAATGGCCGTCAAGGTGGACACATGTCTAGGTTGACTCCGACCAGTCATTATAGGTAAGTCTCCATCTTTCAGGGGGCTCCCTAAGGGATAGTGATGGGGGCCATTTTTTCTCATAGTTGTCAGGGTAGGACCCGATATAGACTGCTAACTCACTCGAGTGGCCGTCAAGGTAAAAAACCTGTCTAGCCTGACTCCGAGCAGTCATTATGGGCGAGCCTTCATCTTTCAGGGGCTCCACGAGGGATAGCTGAGGGCGTTGTTTTTCCCTTATGCCATCAGGGTATAACCCGATATAGGCTGTCGACTCACTCGAGTAGCCGTCAAGGTGAAAACTGAAAATCACCTAGAGGGGGGTGAATAGGTGATAATGCTAATCAAAGGGCAATTTAAAATTTAAAGCTACAACAATCACAATCAAGAATCACAAGATGAATGCAAGCAAGTAAGTATGATGAGCAAGTAGTAAGTGCAAGCAAAGTAGAGTAAGAATTGCAAGAATGTAAACCAATCGCAAACACAAGGATATGTTATCGAGGTTCGAGCACCCAGCTCTACTCCCCGCCTTCCCCAGAAGGATTCCGACCACTTTCACTATCACAAAGATCTCAAATACAATGGAGTACCCAACTCCTACAATCTCAAGAACAAGTAATTTCCTTGGTAGTCAAAAGACCACAAACTCTCTCTTTCAAATATCTCTTCCCTTACAAAGGTCCTTAGAGAATATTAAGTAGGAATGAAGCTCTTGTGTGTAAGGAGAAAAGAGAATTAATTCAGAGAGTATTGAAAAACCTTCAGAAAATCAGTGAGAAATTCAGCACAAAAACAAGAAACAAGTCTCTTTTGAAAGCCTTAAACTTTTGATTTTCTAGCAATAAAATGTTGTAACAAATTTCTCCCCAAACACCCCTATTTATAGGAGAGGGCTAGGGTTTAGGGATAAAACATAATTACTGATGTTTAGGAGGTAATTAATCAAAATATATCCTTAACGAATTTTTAAACACAAAAGACAAAAATAAACAGCTCTTAAAAATCTGCCCGTTACTGTTCAAACGGTCAGATCGGTCGACTGGGCCGGTCGACCGGTAGTACAAAAATTCGATCGTTATAGGCTAGCGGTCGACCGACTGGTCGACCGATAAAACCTGTGAGCAAAAACAATAGTCTGGTCGACGCCCCGGTCGACCGACAGACATGCACATGGATACGTGCATCTGCCAGAACTTCGGTCGACTGGTCCGGTCGACCGGACCAGACTGACACAGACTCGGTCGACTGCCCCGGTCGACCGGATCAGGTCAAAAATTGATTTTAGAAAAGAAAACAAAGAGGATTTTGATTTTAACAAAAATACTTTTGAACAGGGAATAGTATAAAACATAAATATATATCTGTAGGCAAAAACTTGTATGCAAAATATTTTTGTATAATTTATAAGAAATTATTTTGGAATAAGCATGTGCGCAAAAACGTGTGTGATTAGAGCTTCAAACCTATCCACTATTCTTTAACATAGTATAAACTGAAAAACAAATTACATGAAGACTTCTTGAGCTATCTTCAAGTCTTTGAGCCATCCAATGCCTTACTAGTGCCTTCTCTTCTATGATCCTTCCTTGATGTGCAATTTGCCTTCCTTGCTTTGTGGAACTTAGAAGTTCTTGCAATAGCTAAGCGAATGGTCTCTAAACATGGTACAAACCTGAAACTTATCTTAACAAACTTGTTAGTACCAAATAGCACTAATTTGGTTTGTCATCATCAAAACACAAAACAATTGGAGAGTGTAACCTCTTGGGCCAACAATCTCCCCCTTTTTGATGATGACAAAACAAATAGGCTATATATATAAAAAAATATAGGGGAGGAGAAAACTCCCCCTCAAATTATGCTATACATAAAACACAAGAATATGCTCTAGAAACCAAAAATTGAAATGATGCACCAATTATTGAAACCAATTAAAACAAATACATAAAACACAAAAATTGCTCTTGATACCAAAAATAACTAAAAGAAAAGCCTCTTGCTCCTTGATACCAATTTAAAAAAAACAACTAAAACACAAGAATTTTCATTTAAAACACAAAAACTCATAAAAACCAAAACATATAAATTCATATGGAACCAAGACCAAATGAACTTATTTTTGTCCATGTAAACTTATTCTCCCCCTTTTGTCATACATCAAAAAGGGTTATGAAAAACATGTCTATTCAATAATACAAAAATTAAGTTCTCCACAAATAAACGAAAATCTAGCAAAATCAAGAGGTTTAGTGAAAATATCGGCTAGTTGTAAATCCGTGGAAACATAATCAATATCTATATCACCTTTCTCAAAATGATCTCTAAGAAAGTGATATCTAATCTCAATGTGCTTGGTCTTACTATGTTGATTTGCATTTTTGGTCATGTGTATAGTACTAGTATTATCACAAAATATTTTATATGATCAAAGTGCAAATCAAAATCAAGGAGAGTATGTTTCATCCAAAGGACTTGTGCACAACAAGCTCCCGTGGCAACATACTCCGCCTCGGCGGTTGAGAGAGCTACGGAATTTTGTTTCCTAGAGGACCATGAAACAAGACAATTACCAAGAAATTGACATGTCCCACTAGTACTCTTTCTATCTACTCTACAACCCGCATAGTCGGCATCCGAATAACTAGTCATTGAAAAATCTATAGTTTTCGGATACCAAAGACCCATTCCAATAGTGCCCTTAATATAACGAATAATGCGTTTTACCGCAATAAGATGAGACTCTTTAGGACACGATTGAAATCTAGCACAAAGACACACACTAAACATGATATCCGGCCTACTTGCCGTCAAATATAAAAGACTTCCTATCATACTTCTATATAATTTAATATCAACATTTTTACCTTGTTCGTCCTTATCAAGCTTGGTTGTAGTTGCCATTGGAGTGTTGCAAGCCTTTGATCCTTCAAGCCCAAACTTCTTTACTAGCTCCTTTGCGTACTTGGCTTGGTTAATGAAGGTTCCGTCTTGCAATTACTTGATTTGGAGTCCAAGGAAGAAATTTAGCTCACCCATGGAAGACATTTCAAATTCTAGTTGCATTACCTTCTCAAAATCCTTGCATAAAAGCTCATTAGTAGATCCAAAAATTATATCATCAACATAAATTTGCACAATTAAAATATCATTATCAACATGCTTAGTGAAAAGAGTTGTGTCTACTTTGCCTTTAATAAAATCATTTGAAATGAGAAAACTAGAAAGCCTTTCATACCAAGCTCTTGGAGCTTGTTTCAATCCATACAAAGCTTTATCAAGTTTAAAAACAAAATCGGGATGAACATGATCAATAAAACCGGGAGGTTGAGAAACATAAACTTCTTCATTAATAAAACCATTTAAAAATGCACTTTTTACATCCATTTGAAAAAGTTTAAAATTTTTAAAACATGCAAAAGCTAGTGTCATCCGTATGGCTTCAAGCCGTGCTACGGGTGCAAAGGTCTCCTCAAAGTCAATTCCCTCAACTTGAGTGTAACCTTGGGCCACTAACCTAGCTTTATTTCTAATGACATTTCTGGACTCATCCATCTTGTTTCTAAAGATCCACTTAGTACAAATTATTGGTCTATCGTGGGGCTTAGGAACAAGGTGCCAAACTTGGTTGCGCTCAAATTGATTGAGTTCCTCTTGCATGGCAAGCAACCAATATGGGTCCGTCTCGGCTTCGAGAATGCCTTTGGGTTCAAAATGAGAAATGAAAGCAAAGTTACCACATAGGTCATGGAGTTTGGAGCGCGTTGTGACTCCTTTAGATGCATCACCCAAGATGAGCTCCTTAGGATGATTTGTAGCGTATCTCCAAGCTTTAGGAAGCGGTTGAGTGCTTTCCTCCTTATCCTCTTGAACTTCACCAATAGGGTCTAGCTTTTCTTCTTGAGCGGGTGAGTCCTTCAAGGATAGTCTCTCCATGTCTTCACCTAATGGTTCAATCTCTACAACATTCTCAACAACCACATTAGATTCTTCAAATTTAACATGCATGGATTCTTCAATGGTTTGAGAAGATCTAATGAAAACTCTATATGCTTTGCTAGTAGAGGAATATCCAACAAAGATAGCCTCATAAGCCTTAGCATCAAATTTACCCGAATTATCCTTAGTATTCAAAACAAAACACTTGCATCCAAAAACTTTAAAATATGCAACATTTGGTTTTCTAGAATGATACATTTCAAAAGAAGTTTTTGAAGAATTTTGCATAAATAAATACGATTCAATATATAGCATGCGGTGTTTACGGCCTCGGCCCATAAATATTGAGGGAGGTCATATTCACTTATCATTGTCCTAGCCATCTCTTGAAGTGTTCTATTTTTCCTTTCTACAACTCCATTTTGTTGTGGAGTTCTAGGACAAGACATTTCATGCTTATTCCCTTTTCATCACAATAAGTCATGAAGAGTTGGTTAACAAACTCACCACCTCTATCACTTCTTATTCTCAAAATCGGAAAACCCTTTTCTTTTTCAACTCTTTTTCGAAAAATCTTAAAATGAGAAAAAGTTTGATCTTTATTTTGTAAAAAGAAAACCCAAGTAAAATGGGAGAAATCATCAACCAAAACAAATGCAAATCTACTTCCATTTAAACTCTTAGTTTTAGTTGGTCCAAAAAGATCCATATGAATTAATTCTAAAGGCCTAGTTGACATAATATCCTTGATTGGTTTAAAGGAAGACTTGGTTTGTTTCCCAAGTTGGCACGCACCACAAATGCGGTCTTTCTCAAAATTCAAGCAAGGTATACCCTTCACCAATTCCTTTGAATTAATCCTAGAAATATGGTTAAAAGATGCATGTCCTAATCTTCTATGCCAAAGCCAAGAATTTTCATCAAAAGCATTCAAGCATTTAGTAGAACAATCTAAATTAAGCATGTCAATGATATAAACATTATTATCACGAAAACCGGTGAGAATACAAACATCGGATTTAACATCAAAAATCTTACAAGAAGCATCATCAAAAACAACTTTAAGTCCACGATCACAAAGTTGACTAATGCTAAGAAAATTATGTTTTAAACCATCTACTAAAACAACATTCTCAATAATAGGAGATGCACCAATTTGAATGTTACCTATACCGATGATAGTTCCTTTGGAGTCATCCCCGAAGGTGACGGTGCCACCTTCCATGTACCTTGATAGGGTTGTGAAGTTGTTGATGTCCCATGTCATGTGTCTTGAACAACCACTATCAAGGTACCACCGCTCCCTACGTCTTGGAGCTTTGGTGTGTACCTACATCAAACAATTTAAGACTTAATTTTGGTACCCACATTTTCTTGGGTCCTCTAGGGTTAGTGTCATGAACCCAAACAAGATTATTTGTTCTATTTAGTTGATCATAGCAAAACTTAGCTAAATGTCCATTTTTACCACAATATGTGCATCTATACACTCTACCATATTTAAAAGCATAGTGAGTGTGTGATTTGTGAGCATGAGCATTGTGAGCATGAGCATGAGAGGTGTTAGCATGAGAAGTGTGCTTTTTAGAAAACATGTTCTCAAGTTTCTTAGTATTGAAAGCACAATCATTTAAAACTTTTTTGAAATCATTCATTTTGGATTTAAAAGAAGAAATTTCTTTTCATCAATAATAGGAGATTTTGCCTTACAAGTACTCTTGTAGGCACAAAATTCTTTTTGCATGGAAATGAAATTAGAAGAAACATCATCTTTTTCTTTAGAAACAATGGCAAGTTGATTCTTAAGAAAAGCAACTTCTTTTTGTAATTTTAAGCATTCAAGTTTCTTATTATCATAAGTTTCAGAAAGTTCTACAAAGGCATGAACTAGAACTTCCTTACTTAGTTCATCATCTTCATCATCAAGGGATTGAGGGGTTACCTTAGGTGTGTTTGCCATGAAACACATATTAGCTTGATCCACCTCCTCTTCGGACTCGCTTTCCGAATCCCATGTTGCTTTGTAGGCTTTCTTCTCCTCCGGTTTCTTTGGCTTGAAGGAGGAAGTCATCTTCTTCTTGAACTCCGGACAATCCGCCATGATATGTCCGGGTTTGCGGCAATTATAGAAAATGATCTTCCGCTCCTCTTTGCCTTCGAATCTTCTCCGGAAGTTGAACTTGTTCTTTCGGTACAACCTCTTGACATTCCGCACAAGTAGAGTTAGCTCCTCATCTTCTTCTTCGTCTTCATCATCGTCATCATTGGTGGATGAAGTCTTGAAGGCTATGGATTTCTTCTTTGAAGTAGTGGCTTCTTCTCTTGCCTTCTTCTCCATCTCATGGGTCTTTAGGTTCCCAATGAGACTAATGATGTCCATCTCGTCCTTGTCGTTCAACTCCTTTAAGGTGGTGGCCTTGATCTCCCATGAAGAAGGAAGAGCCCGTATCACTTTGCGCACCTTTTGATCGTTGGAGATGACGTCACCTAATGAAGAAAGACCATTTGTAATTTTAGTGAAACGAGTAATCATACAATCAATGGATTCATCATCAAGCATTTTAAATGATTCATATTGAGACCTCAAGAGATCTATCTTAGCTCTCTTGACTTGTGAAGTCCCTTCATGTGTGACCAATAAGTGTTGCCAAATCTCATAGGCGGATTGGCATGAATTACCCGTGTAAGGTCATCCTCATTCAAGGCGGTTAATAGGGAGTTTTGGGCCTTGGAGTTAGCCTCATAAAGTTTAAAGTCAAGGTCGGTCCAAGTGCTCTCATCACCAACGGGTGCTTCATAGGGTTGGTCAAGGACTTGGCTACTAAGCTACCCAAAGATTGCAAAAATATAGTCATCCTAACCTTCCAAATTGGGAAATTTAGGCCATCAAATTTAGGTGGGGATTTAATGTTGTCGGCCATGTTTACTAGTGATCTATGAATGAAATGAAAATGTTGATTAGCAATATTTTAAGGATCTCTCTATGGATGTTGAGCCAAACCTAGAGTCCAAGCTCTGATACCAATTGAAAATCACCTAGAGGGGGGGTGAATAGGTGATAATGCTAATCAAAGGGCAATTTAAAAATTTAAAGCTACAACAATCACAATCAAGAATCACAAGATGAATGCAAGCAAGTAAGTATGATGACCAAGTAGTAAGTGCAAGCAAAGTAGAGTAAGAATTGCAAGAATGTAAACCAATCGCAAACACAAGGATATGTTATCGAGGTTCGAGCACCCAGCTCTACTCCCGCCTTCCCCAGAAGGATTCCAACCACTTCCACTATCACAAAGATCTCAAATACAATGGAGTACCCAACTCCTACAATCTCAAGAACAAGTAATTTCCTTGGTAGTCAAAAGACCACAAACTCTCTCTTTCAAATATCTCTTCCCTTACAAAGGTCCTTAGAGAATATTGAGTAGGAATGAAGCTCTTGTGTGTAAGGAGAAAAGAGAATTAATTCAGAGAGTATTTGAAAAACCCTTCAGAAAATCAGTGAGAAATTCAGCACAAAAACCAAGAAACAAGTCTCTTTTGAAAGCCTTAAACTTTTGAATTTTCTAGCAATAAAATGTTGTAACAAGTCTCTCCCCAAACACCCCTATTTATAGGAGAGGGCTAGGGTTTAGGGATAAAATATAATTACTGATGTTTAGGAGGTAATTAAATCAAAATATATCCTTAAACGAATTTTTAAACACAAAAGACAAAAATAAACAGCTCTTAAAAATCTACCTGTTACTGTTCAAACGGTCAGATCGGTCGACTGGGCCGGTCGACCGGTAGTACAAAAATTCGACCGTTATAGGCTAGCGGTCGACCGACCCGGTCAACCGATAAAACCTGTGAGCAAAAACAATAGTCCGGTCGACCGCCCCCGGCCGACCGACAGACATGCACATGGATACGTGCATCTGCCAGAACTTCGGTCGACTGGTCCGGTCGACCGGACCAGACTGACACAGACTCGGTCGACTGCCCCAGTCGACCGGATCAGGTCAAAAATTAATTTTAGAAAGAAAACAAAGAGGATTTTGATTTTAACAAAAATACTTTTGAACAGGGAATAGTATAAAACATAAATATATATCTGTAGGCAAAAACTTGTATGCAAAATATTTTTGTATAATTTATAAGAAATTATTTTGGAATAAGCATGTGCGCAAAAACGTGTGTGATTAGAGCTTCAAACCTATCCACTATTCTTTAACATACTATAAACTGAAAAACAAATTACATGAAGACTTCTTGAGCTATCTTCAAGTCTTTGAGCCATCCAATGTCTTGCTAGTGCCTTCTCTTCTATGATCCTTCCTTGATGTGCAATTTGCCTTCCTTGCTTTGTGGAACTTAGAAGTTCTTGCAATAGCTAAGCGAATGGTCTCTAAACATGGTACAAACCTGAAACTTATCTTAACAAACTTGTTAGTACCAAATAGCACTAATTTGGTTTGTCATCATCAAAACACAAAACAATTGGAGAGTGTAACCTCTTGGGCCAACAAAAACTTGTCTAGGCTGAATCCGGACAGTCATTGTAGGCAAGCCTCCATCTTTCAGGGGGCTCTCCGAGGGATAGCGAGGTGGCTATTTTTTCTTGCAGCCATCAGGGTAGGACCCGATATAAGTTGTTGACTAACACGAGTGGCCGTCAAGGTGAACACCTGTCTAGGCTGACTCCGAGGAGTCATTTGGGTGAGCCTCCATCTTTCAGGGGCTCCCTGAGAGAGCCGCTGGGGCTATTTTTCCCTCACAGTAGTCAGAGTAGTACCCGATATAGGCTGTTGACTCACTCGAGTGGACGTCAAAGTTAAAACTTGTCTAGGTTAACTTTGAGCAGTCATTATGGGCGAGCCTCCATCTTTCAAGAGGCTTCTCGAGGGATAGTCCGGGGGCTGTTCTTCCCTTGTAGCCACACGGTAGGACCCGATATTGGTTGTTGACTCACCCGAGTGCCCGTTAAGGTGAAAACCTGTCTAGGCTGACTCTGAGCAGTCATTGTGGGCGAGCCTCCATCGTTCAGGAGACTCCTCAAAGGATAGTCATGGGGGTATTTTCCTTCACAGCCACCAAGGTAAGACCCAATATAGGCTGTCAACTCACTCGAGTGGTCATTAAGGTGAAACCTGTTTAGGCTGACTTCGAGCAGTCATTGTGGGTGAGCCTCCATCTTTCAAGGGGCTCCCCGAGGGATAGCGGTGCGGGTTATTTTTCATCATAGCTGTCAGGGTAGGACCCAATATAGGCTATCGACTCAATCGAGTGGCTGTCACGATAAAAACCTATCTAGCCTGACTCCGAGTAGTCATTATGGGCAAGCCTCCATCTTTCAAGGGCGTCCCGAGGATAACCATGGGGGGTTGTTTGTCCCTAATAGCCGTTAGGGTAGGACCCAATATATACTTTGACTCATTCAGTGGCCATCAAGGTGAAAATCTGTCTAAGCAGACTCTGAACAGCCTTATGAGGGAGCCTCCATCTTTCAAGAGGCTCCTCGAGGGATAGCCGCGGAGGCTGTTTTACTTCATGGGCATCTTGGTAGGATCTGAAATAGGCTGTCGAACATGCTTTTCTTACCTGGAGAAGATATTGAGCATGAAAATAGAAGAGTTTGTATAATTTTATTGGATGTTATACAGTTTTACACGTGGTATCGCTTCGGGTAGGAAGCACATTACCTGATTGTAGTCTTCCTGTCCTGAATGGTGTTAAGGAGCGAGCATTTTAGTCGACCGTCTCGGCCGAGGCCTCTCCGACCTCAGGATTTCCTCCAAGTCGAGGATGAACTCATCCAGATGTCCACGTCAGACTAGGTCCTCGAGGTGTCGTTTGAGGGCCAGTAATACACAGTGGCGTGTCGCCGACTGCCATGAAAGAAACAACTTTCTGCTTCTAGAAAGTTCGGGTCATGCTTGACTGTCTTGGAGAGTTTTAACCACAACTGATGCTTGATGTTGTCAAAGATCTGGTTAATCAGGAGATTCAGGGGGGTAAAGGTGGTGAAGTCCTTAATCTTCATCATTGTCGGATGAGCGTCCTCCTAAGGAATTGGGGCCCGATGTCCCCTCGCGTGCTTTCTCGAGCTGTGATTAGTCTCTAATTTTGCATAATTTTTGTCACATTCTCATATTTGTTTGATGTAAAATTCTGCTAATAAAGCTTTGATCGCTTGATCCTAGGTTCATGGTGTGCATATGAAGAAGAAGACCCTAAATCACAAATTAAGGGGTGATTAAAGGCCTACCAAGTTGCCATTGACTTTAGGGAAGAGATTTTGTCAGCCCAGGGCATCATCACGAATCCAGGATATCAAATGCACAGGAGACAGTCAGGACAGCACGCTGCCAAAACACTGGCGCGCGTGGCCCTGACATGGTGGCGAAAACGGGGCCAGGGCCGCGTTTCGACGACCATACTAGCGCGCGCCAGGGCTTTGGGCCACGGGTTCCCCCTGGCCCCCTTTCCCCTGGTGCGTACCCCCAAGGGTCTTCAGTTGGGGGATATCCAGAGAATAGAGTTGTATTTATTGCTTTGTTGTTAGGAATTGTAGTTGTTCTTTCTTTCTTCTTCTAGTTTTAATTTTAGCCATTAGAGTGAAAGAGAGAGAGTGTGTACAAGTTGTATTTGGAAGGTAATAAGCTAATAAAAGTAACTACTTCTCTTTCTTCTTTCATTTACTTGTCTTTTTCATATACTTTTACTTTCTTGTTGTAGTGTAACTTCATTTCTCTTCATTTCTTTTCTTTTGTTTTCTTGTAGTGTAACTCCCTCTCTTTACCTCTTCACTTTTGTTGTTTCTCTTCTCAAGCATGTCTAACTAACTCTTTCATTGCATGGCTAACTAACTACTAACCCACTAATCTATAACAACTTGATTGATAACCCAAATGAGTCAATAGTGTCAAATAAGCCTTGTGTAAATGAGAGCTATGAATCTTAAGACGAGGGTTCTAACTCTAACTTACCTACAAGTACTTACCTTTTTATATTTCATGCTTAATGGGTTTTTGATGATCTATGGGTTGTGTGCTTTACTCGTTGATGTAAGTTAGAGATTTTTCTTTTAACTTTGCCGATACCATTAGTGTACTTGTGTCTCCCCTTACTCTCGCTTTCTATTGGATCTTGATAAGGGAATGTCCAATTTTTTCTGTGTAAAACTAAGTTAAAGGAAGGACTTTCATTCGTTCCAACGTGAATAGTTCCTATGCATAAAGATTTTACTTGCCTATGATCCATCGTGAGGCTACATCTTCAAGAAGTTAGGGATTAGTGAGACTAATTAGTAGAAAGTTAGCCATGCATTTTTACCATTAAGAAAATCAAATTTTACAAATCACTAAATCATTTTCAAACAATTCTTGAAACAACTTATTTTTATTTTCTAATTTTTTATTTAAAATAAAGAACTTTCTCTTTTCTTGAACAAAGAAACCTCATCAAGCTTTCATCGCTCTCCCTCCTTGTGGATACGACCCGTATAGCCACTTCGCTACCACGGAAGAGTCGCAAAAGCAGTAACATCGACCTACACTCTTTTCACTTATTCTTATGCTTGCTTTTTACCGATCAAATTTTGGCGCCGTTACCGGGGAGGAAACATCTTTATTATTCAATACTAAAGATTGTCCTTTGTTTTTGTGTGTAGGAGAAATGATCGGGGGATAACCGCACACAAAAAGTGTATATTTGAAGTTAAGATTTAAAGTGTGTGTGCTTTGGCTTCCTCGATACTTCTGTTATAGTATAGAGGCTAAAACAAGTCGAATCCACAAGGACGAGAGGCGATAGAAGCTTACACGGTAGTTCACGTGTATGCTAACGGTTCTTTAAAGTTTTAAAGAATGAAAAGAAAAGAAAAGAATGAATGAAAAGAGAAGCACGGTGAAATACGAAGAAGTGGGAAATATAGAAAAGAATGGTTTTTCTAATTTTGTTTTTATGTCTAAAATAAAGTGAAAAAGAAAGAAAACTCACGGCTACTAAATACTAATGGCTCGACCAATACGCTAACCTCTTAGTGATAGTTGCCTCACAACTATCATTGGCTATCACTAGTCCTTGGTTCAAAGCATGACCCATATGTAACTCATCACAACCCAACTCAACAAACAAGTGCAAGCTATACTTAAATCATCAAAACCCAATAAGAGCAAGCATGAAGTAAAGTAATGTTAGCTTGTTAGTTGTTAGGAAGTTAGAGTGTTAGATCCATCATTATGAGCCATCAATGGCTCTTGCAAGAGCAAGGACAAGTAGAGGCTATTAGATTCATGTGGATTATCATCAAAGAAGTTAGACTAGTTGGTGGTTAGTAGTTAGTTGCTATGAGAGAAAATCTAACTAAACATGTAAAAGAAGTTAGATAGAAAACAACGAGAGGTAAAGAGAGCACCTTTCATAGCTTACGCCGTCTATTACAAGCACTCTTTCATTCCACTCATGTATCACTTTTTCTCCTAATATAAGATCTAAAAATAAATAGAAAATACAAAGAGAAAGAAGAAGAACTAACCTAACCTAAACTAAACTACAACATGAAATGAATAACTACCCTAAACTCTGTATCTCTTCAACTCTGGAACACCAAGGGGTATTTATAGGCACCAGGGGAACAGGGGGCAGGGGACAAACCTTGGCCCAAAACACGGCTGCGGCCGCGGCCATACTAGGGCCGCGCGCGGTCCCGTCTGTCTCCTGTCAGTTCCTATGCCCGGTTTCTGGTTTGCAGCCCTTGGTTTTGACGAATCAGCTCTTCTAGGTCAATGGCTATGATATAGGCTTTTAATCACCAATTAAATTGTGATTTAGTGTCTTCTTCTTCATTACACACCATGGACCTAGGATCAAGGAAGCAAAGCTTTATGAGCAGAATTTTATACCAAATAAATATGCGGATGTGATAAAAATTATGCAAAGTTAGAGACTAATCACACCCCCACACTTATATTTTGCTCGTCCCGAGCAAAACAAAAAACTAAGAAATTATTACACCACTTTCGCAGGTGACGCGATTGCACTGAGTATGTGTAACAAGCCGTTAAACCTCTAAGTTTCCCCTAGAGGAGGAGTTTTGTCTCCTGAGGCTTTTCAGCGGATTACACCCACAAAATCCATAAAGAAAGGAATCAAATGTTAGTATTTTGAAAACGCATTTCGAAATAGAGAAAAGTGTTGAAGTATTTTTGCAAAAAATATAAGTGATCAAAGGTCATACGTTAATACAAATTATTCTTTCTTAAACTAAGTCGAAATGCAAAAAAAAACTTGTTATAAATAAAATGTAAGAATTTAAAGTTGAAATGACTTTTTGATCTTTCATAAAACTCTTAGAAAAATATGCACTTTGAGGACTGTGAAGATTTTTGGGATATCGACTCTAATTTTTATGCCATTTATTTATATTATTATATATATATTATTTTTTTCTTTTTTTCTTTTTCTTCCCTTAGTTTTCTTAGGCTTTCTTATTTACCCGGGTAGTGAGCCTTTAGCAAGTGACTCCCAAACCAGATGGTCTTAGGGCATCAGATGAGAAAACATCTCTCGGACTTAAGGACTCGAGTAAACAAGGCCACAAAACTAACGGGGATTATTTTATTTTTATTCACCATTTTAGGTGTGAATAATTATGTTTCCTGAGGCATAATTACCCAACTTCAATAAATGATTTTTATTATCATAAATATATATATATTTTATATATATTTTTTATGGCATTTTCAGTCTTTCTTTCAATCCTAAAAATTGTGTAAGTGTGGAGTGCATAAATCTAAGGCAAAAAATTCAAGATCAAATTATCTTTTTAATTTTACTTTCTTATCCTAAAATTTAAACAAGATCTATTATTTTGACTCGGTTTAAATTTCATAATTTTAGGTCTTCCTAATTCCTAAGATAATCTTAATT
This sequence comes from Agave tequilana, assembly GCA_038442645.1. Taxonomy (NCBI): domain Eukaryota; kingdom Viridiplantae; phylum Streptophyta; class Magnoliopsida; order Asparagales; family Asparagaceae; genus Agave; species Agave tequilana. Next base: position 32,590 of record JAVJIF010014868.1, read on the forward strand.
TTCTTAAAAATAAATCAAAACAATTTATCTTGTTTCAAAAAGTTTTTTAAAAAGAAAAGAGTTGTTATATAAAAGATTTTTTTTATAAATTTAAAAGAAGTGTAAAAGAAAGAAAATATAAAACTAACTATGTTAGTAAACTCTCCCCCACACTTATCTCATGCATTGTCCTCAATGCATCATGAATGTGCATATACATGAAACAAATAGAGAGGGAAGGAAAATTACTTCAAGGGGTGACCCGGTGGTGGTCTGATTGGGCCAAGCATTGCTACCCAATCAAAATAGCGTAGATCTTGCAGGAACCCACCAATGACCTCTCTGATGCGACCCAGTAAAAGAATGATGGAGTGAATGGTCTTATTTACAAAATTATCCCCATTTAATTTTCAATTTTCAGAAATAATTACTTGGTCATTTTCGTCAATAGTCTTGTCTAACAATGATGTGTGATTTAGGGAGATGATTGATTTGGACTCAAATGGAACAGGAGTAAAAACTGACACCGACCCAAAATTTTGACTCAGATCAAGTCGAGAATCAACAATGAGAGTCGAAATCGGTTCAAAAGTGGGGTCCAAACCAAAGAATTGATGTTCACACATTGTCCCCATGAATGAAATATGATCATAAGAGATTGGTGATTCCATTTCACGGTGTACTGGTACAGGATTCAATGTTGGTTCTGAAATAGAGAAAAAATCTGATAAAGATACAGGAGTCATTATTGAATCAAAAAGTGAAATGGAATTACTAACATGAGGTTCAGGATCACATTCAGGTTCGGTTTCAATTTCAGGAAAGGGATAACTTGCCAGAATGTCCAGGCGATTTTCATAACTTAGAGTGTGGTCAAGTTCAAATGTATGTTCTGAAATTGAAACTAGATTTCCAAAATGACATGATTCATGGGTCCAATCAGTAGAGTTAGGGATATAAGGATCGGTCAAAGGTCGACAAGAAAGACTTTCCTCGCTCTCATTAATCAATTCGCTCATAAGTGAGTCTAACCTACTGATAGGCCGTGTAACAGAATTTGAATTCGGAATCATGTCTTCCATACTCGTTGTAATTGGTTCTTGAAAAAGAGTATGGAAGTTGATTTTGGAAATTGTGGTGAATTTGTGAGTCCATCGGATTTTGATCGAACTCACGCAAGGGTTCCATACTCAAGTCCAGTATTGATGGTTGTTCATCTTGAATTGGTGAGACTGAAAAAGATGAGTAGGACTCTTGAAATTTTAGTTGAGATGATGAGTCCAACGTGTTTTGCATTCTGTCACAAAAGACTTTCAAACGCTTTTCTAACTCAAATTCTTCTTCAATGGATGCTCTAGAAAAGGGGTATGTGGAATTTGATGAGGGAAGGATTGTGAATGAGTAAAATTTGAACTTGTTGCAGGGACTCTTCCATACTCTTTTCCAAATCAGATTTTTCTTCGGCTGGTGGAACAGGAGAGGAGTATATGAACCAAAATTGGGAATGAATTTTGTGAAAATTGTGAACAAGGCGGTTGAAAATTTGACTCGAGGGAGGTGAATCCCCATTGACTCTGTGAAGAGTTGAAATTATTTTGAAAATTATGGTCATATGGCTGGGAATATAGGTCATATTGATTCGGATATCCCAACCCGGCATATATGGTTGGTTTATGTTGTACATAGCCGGGTCAGAGTTATCTGAGTCAAATGAGGTCGGAGTGAAATATGAATTCATATCATAATTGAAAGAATTGTTGTTATTAAAATCCATATCACAATTTACAAAAAGAAAGAAAACAAACAAACAAACAAACAAAGAAAAAGAAAAAGAAAAAGAAAACAAGCCTATGCTAAGGTTGACTTAGACCTAGACGACTCCTAACTGGTTAGACTGTCCACAAGGGGTATATTGTTAGAAGCTGACCATGAGTTAATCGGCTAGGTAGGGGTAAGATCAGTGGGAGGTATCTGTGCTGGTGCAACGGGCCTAATTATGCCAAACAACTGTTCTTCGAAGTTTCGCCTCTCAATCCCCAACCTTAGACACCGATTTGACAAGAGTCAACTTCTAACAACTTTTCCCTTAGGTCAATCTCTTAAATGAGTCCGGGATGTCCCTAGGGGCCAACGTCTAGCAATTTTTATTTAGGCTTGGGTTGTGTGAGTGGGGAGGTGATTTTTGGGCTAAGGGAGGGCAATGACTTCCCCACCTTATGTTGTCTTGGGTTTTGCCCTTAAGTTTAATTTGTGCAAGTGTGTAATATAGATAAGAATGAACAAAAAAAAGCAAGTAAATCATTGAAGTGTTTGTCCTATACTATATGCAATGCAATATGTACACCTCCTATCAATATCACAACAACACAAGAAATAAAATACAGTATATTGGAATGAAAATTAACACGTGCCTAGATGCAAATGTCTAAACCATTTTAACGCATCCAATTACCGTATTTTAATTCTTAAAATTATTTACAGTGTACAGGTAGTATAAAAAAAAGTTACCAGCAGAAAATAAGAATATACAAGAATTACCCGATCACACAAGAGCAAGTGTGGACTTCTGCAACGCTAAAAATTTAACTTGCACACCATAAAACAAAGAAGAAAAGTTAACAAAAATGTGAAATCAAACCGTTCCCATCCCCAGCAACGGCGCTAAAATTTGATCGGGGGTTAACCGCGCACAAAAAGTGTATGTTTTGAAGTTAAGATTTAAAGTGTGTGTGCTTTGGCTTTCTCGATACTTCCGTTATAACATAGAGGCTAAAACGAGTCGAATCCACAAGGACGGGAGGCGATAGAAGCTTACACGGTATGTTCACGTGTATGTTAACAGTTCTTCAAAGTTTTAAAGAATGAAAAGAAAAGAAAAGAAAGAATGAAAAGAGAAGTACGGTGAAATACGAAGAAGTGAGAAACATAGAAAAGAATTATTTTGTAGTTTTGTTTTTATATCTAAAATAAAGTGAAAAAGAAAGAAAACTCATGGCTGCTAACTACTAATGGCTCCGCCAACACGCTAACCTCTTAGTGATAGTTGTCTCACATGTATCATTGGCCATCACTAGTCCTTGGTTCAAGAGCGATTCAAAGCATGACCCATATGTAACTCATCACAACCCAACTCAACAAACAAGTTCAAGCTATACTTAAATCATCAAAACCCAATAAGAGCAAGCATGAAGTAAAGTAATGTTAGTTTGTTAGTGGTTAGGGAGTTAGAGTGTTAGATCCATCATCATGAGCCATCAATGGCTCTTGCAAGGGTAAGGGCAAGTAGAGGCTATTAGATTCATGTGGATTAACATCAAAGAAGTTAGACTAGTTGGTGGTTAGTAGTTAGTTGCCATGAGAGAAAAACTAGCTAAATATGTAAAAGAAGTTAGATAGAAAATAAAGAGAGGTAAAGAGAGCACCTTTTATAACTTGTCACCTTCTATTATAAGTACTCTTGCATTCCACTCATGTATCACTCTTTCTCCTAATACAAGATCTAAAATAAATGAAAAATACAAAGAGGAAGAAGAAGAACTAACCTAACCTAAACTAAACTACAACATGAAATGAAAAACTATCCTAAACTCTATATCTCTTCAACTCTGGAACCCAAGGGGGTATTATAGGCACTAGGGAAACAGGGGCCAGGGGACAAACCCTGACCCAAAACGCGGTCGCGGCCGCGACCATACTGGGGCTGCACGCGGCGCATCAAGCCGCGCGCGGTCCCGTCTGTCTCCTATCAGTTCCTGTGCCCGGTTTCTGATTTGCAGCCCCTGCTTTTGACGAATCAGCTATTCTAGATCAATGACTATGATATAGGCTTTTAATCACCAATTAAATAGTGATTTAGGGTCTTTTTCTTCATTACACACCATGGACCTAGAATCAAGGAAGCAAAGTTTTATTAGCAGAATTTTATACCAAATAAATATATGGATGTGATAAAAATTATGCAAAATTAGAGACTAATCAAGAAGTACCAAGGAGCTTACTATCACGAGACGCGAAAGAGGTGGCAAGGACATTACACGAGGATTCATTTTCCCTCGAAAAAATTCGTGTAAAAGCGAGTTTTTCTGATTGAAGTACTAACAAACTCGTTTGCAGGGTTGTCGAAAGCCGCTAAAATTGCTTTCTAATTTTTTTTTAGTTCCATTGAATGTTTCACCTTAACATGTGTAATAAACTCAACAGAAATCCACTTGTTGCTTAATTAAAATTTGAATTATACTTTTGCATTTAGGGCACGTGTCTATTTCAATTCATTTCAATTTCTGTTGAAAAGTGCTGGAGAAAAGGTACGTGTGTATTCATATAGAGTAGGACTAACATTTTGGAGTGATTTATCGCTTAGAGAGTTACCTTGTTGTGAATAAACTGTACACTTACACAATTGACATTAAGGGCAAAATTTCAAATAAACAAGATAAGGTGGGGATTTCATCACCCTTCTTTAGCCCAAAAACCATTTCCAAATGCACTCACACTATCTCAAGCCTTAACTAAAAATTGATAGACATTGGCTCTAGGGACATTTCAGACTCATTAAGAGAGGGTGAAAATTGCAAGAACTATACTCCTGCAAAATTGGTGTCTAAGGAAAGTAGATTGAGAGGTAAAGCCTCGAAAGCTCTATGGTTTGGCGTAATTAGGTCCGTGGCTCACGCCCGGATACCTCCCCCCGAGCTTTGCCCTTTCCTGACCGATTAGCCTGTAGTCGAGTTCCTGCAACAACCTTCCCCAGAGAATCAACCAGTTAGGAGTCGTCTAGGTCCAGGTACCTTAGACTAAGGCTTGGTGGTTGTTTTTCTTTCTTTTGTTTTTTTTTTTTTCATTTGTTTGTTGTTTTTACGTTGTTTGTGGTGTGCTGCATTCAAAAGTGGGTAAGAGATCCTGCAACTTTCAGATTAACCAAAATACTTCTCTACCCTTACATCTAGAACCTGTGATGGCATCACTTCAGGACAGGTTTTACCCGATCAGAACCTCATTACCATCTTGTATAAAACTACCTGAGGCAAATGGAAATAATTTTGAATTAAAGCCTTAATTCATCAATACTCTCCCAAAGTTTCATGGTTTAGAATTGGAGGACGCATACTTCTTTGTTAGGGAATTTGAAGAAGTGTGTCTCATGATGCGTATACCCCAGCTAGGAGACGTTGTTGTTAGGTTATGTTTCATCCCTTTTTCCCTAAAGGACATAGCGAAGAAATGGTTGTACAGTTTGGCGGTAGACTCAGTCACGACATGGGATGATTTCATCAAGGCCTTCTTAAAGAAATTCTACCCAATCCACAAAACTGCCCTCATTAGAAAAAATATCATGCAGTTCAGACAAGAACCGAGCGAGCAATTTTGGAGATACTTTGAGCGATTCAAAGATCTCCTCGCTTAGTGCCCTCATCATGGTGTGGAGAAATCGCGTCAGTGCCAGATTCTCTACGATGGCTTAGATTATGAAACGAAAACCCTTTTAGAAACCATGTGTCAGGGAGGGTTCTTGCAAAACGATGAGAAGCAGGATTGGGATTTATTTGAGAATTTAGCTGACAAAACCCTACAATGGAAGCCAGCCTCAGAAAAATTAAGGAATTCATAATCTATAGCTTCAAGAGGAGGGCTCCTATCTCTAGAATCATCCATAGCTACAGAAGCTAAGATCGCAACCCTAATGAGGAGAATAAAGGCTCTAGAGATAAAAAGAGCCAGCCAATGTCAACCAAATCAACCCACCACCAATTCACAATCCGGTTTGTTCATACTGCCAGGCACTAAACCATGTCTTTGAAGAGTACCCTATTTTTCACACCCAGCAATTGCTACCGGAACACCTGAATGCAGCCTACTCACGGCCGCCGCATAATCCTTACTCACAGACATACAATCCCGTTTGGAAGAATCACCCAAATTTCCTGGGCCCAGAATAATCCTCCCAGGCCTAATTTTCCAACAATTTTCACCATCCCGGTCTTCCACCACATTTTCCCAATCAAGCCCCATCTTCCTCCTCTCAGAGCTCACCAATGGAAAAGAAACTCTGTAAATTGGAGGAGAGCATGGAGGCTTTTATGAAGTCCCATGCCGCTTTCATGCAAAATCAGGGACAAACACTGAACAACCATTCACAGGCTATATCGAGATTGGAAATGCAGATGAGCCAGTTAGCTAGCTCCCTAAGTGAAAGACCAAAAGGTACTTTATCTAGTCAGCCGCTAGTTAACCCTAAAAACTCCAATCAAGCGTATGAGATTCAGGATCCTTCGATCAACTAGTGTAATATTGTTCACACACTACGATCTGGAAAGAAGGTAGACAACCAGGTCTACCAATAGAAAAGTCCAGTCTATCCTGATCCTACTCCAGCCTCCACCTCCGCTAGTTCCTCCCAAACTGCTCCGCAAATACTGACGAGGACAAAGATGCTAAACAAGTTCATAAGCCTGTAGCACCCATTCCTAATAGGCTTAGGAACAACAACAAGAATATGCACATGGAGAAGATGTTAGAGATGTTCAACCAGGTCAAATTGAATGTGCCTCTACTTGACGCTATTCAACAAGTCCCAGCTTATGTCAAATTTCTTAAGGATATGTGTACTAAGAAGAGAAAGACAAATGTTCCCAAGAAAGTGTTCTTAGCAACCAATATAAGTGAAATTCTATCTGGTCCCATTCTGGTGAATACAAGGATCCCGGATGTCCCACAATCTCCTGCACCATAGGATAGAAAGAAATTAGTAGAGCGCTTCTTGACTGGGAGCAAGTATCAACTTGCTACCTCTCTCAGTATACCAGCAACTTGGATTGGGCGAGTTAAGCCCAGCCCGAGTCACCATTCAGTTAGCTAACCGATATGTGAAAATCCCCAAGGGAAAAATCACAGACGTCCTTATTCGGGTCGGGAATTTCATCTACCCTGTTGACTTTATTGTGCTTGAGACCCAACCTGTGTCAAATCCACGATCTCAAACTCCAGTCATCTTAGGGTGCCTATTCCTTACTACAGCCAATGCCATAATCAACTGTAGGAATGGGTCCATGCGATTGACCTTTGGAGATATGATGAAGGAAGTCAATGTCTTAAATCTTGGAAGACAACCTTAGGATGTCAATGATCAGACTTTTGAGGTCAATTCCAATGAAAATCTGACCAGTGAGCATGAGGAAAGTTTGGAGATAGAAACAGTGGCAGAGTTTGATCTAGAGTCTGAAGATTTTAATCTTGACAAGATTGTAGATTCGGCAGTAAATTGGGTGTCCAGCCCAAGTGTACCTCATCACAGGAATGAAAGTCCAGATATTGCCTCTAATGAAGCAACACCTTCCCTAGAGCTAAAAGCTTTACCTGAACACCTCAAGTACGCCTACCTGGGCGAAAAAGAAACCCTGCCAGTCATCATAGCATCCCACCAGACTGACCAACAAGAGGACAGCTTAATGTCTATTCTGAAAAGACATAGGGAAGCCATTGGATGGACGATGAAAGATATCAAAGGGATAAGTCCAGCCATAGTGCAACAGAGAATCCATTTAACTGATGAAGCGACTCCCAAGAGAGATCCACAACACAGGCTTAACCCACTCATGCAAGAGGCAGTAAAAGTGAAAATTTTGAAACTATTAGATAATGGGATCATTTATCCCATTTCTGATAGCCAATGGGTTAGCCCTGTTCATGCGGGGCCAAAGAAAGCTGGCTTTACGGTGGTTGAAAATGAGCAAAAAGAGTTGATGCAGATAAGACTTCCTACCAAGGTTCGTGTCTGTATAGACTATAAAAAGTTGAATGCAGCCACCTGTAAAGATCACTTCCCGCTACCCTTTATCGACCAAATGCTAGAACGATTAGCTGGACATGAGTACTATTGCTTCCTAGATGGGTACTCGGGATATAATCAAATCCCCATTGCTGCAGAAGACCAGGAAAAGACCACGTTCACCTGCCTATTTGGAACCTTCGCTTATCGACGCATGCCCTTTGGATTGTGCAATGCTCCTGCAACATTCCAACGGTGCATGCTTAGTCTTTTCTCTGATATGGTAGAACGTTTTCTTGAGATTTTCATGGATGACTTCTCCATCTACGGAGATTCATTTGATCAGTATCTTCATCACCTAGAGTTAGTGCTACAAAGATGTAAGGAGAAGAACCTAACTCTAAACTGGGAGAAATGTCACTTCATGGTAAGACAGGAGATTGTCTTAGGCCATGAGATTTCTAGGAGAGGCATTGAAGTGGACAAGGCTAAAGTAGAAGTGATTGTTAAGCTTCCACCACCCAAAAACATCAAGGATATTAGATCCTTTTTAGGGCATGCTGGGTTCTACCGACGGTTCATTAAGGATTTTAGCAAAATCGCTAGGCCCTTAACCAACTTGCTCGCTAAAGACGTGCCCTTTGATTTTAACGATGAATGTTTCAAGTCATGGGGGAAGCTTAAACAAGAACTTATTTCTGTGCCTATTATTTCTGCTCCTAATTGGGCTCAACCGTTCGAAATCATGTGCGATGCCTCTGATTTTGCTATTGGCACTGTTCTAGGACAGCGCATCGACAATAGGCAGCACGTGATTTACTACTCGAGTAGGACCTTGAATGACGCCCAATAGAATTATACAACGACTGAGAAGGAATTCTTGGTCATTGTCTTTGCGTTAGAGAAGGTCCGGCCCTACTTGTTAGGTCCGAAGACGGTGATTTTTATGAATCACTCGGCTCTGAAATACCTCATGACCAAGAAGGAAGCAAAAGCCTGATTGATTCGGTGGATCCTTTTGCTTCAAGAATTTGACCTGAAAATTCGGGATAAATGAGGTATAGAAAATGTGACGCTGATCATCTCTCACGAATTCCGAATGCACCGAACATACAAGCTCCGATCAACGAGGATTTCCTAAACGAGCACATCCTGGCCATTTTTAAGGAACTTTGGTATGCGAACATTGTCAATTACCTGGCCACTGGACAATTACCCGCTGACTGGACAAAGCAAGACCAATGTCGTTTCTTTGCCCAAGTATAGTACTTCTTCTTGGAAGAGCCGTATCTTTTTATGTATTGTCCCGACCAGATTATTAGATGATGCATACCAGAGGAAGAACAGAGGAGTGTGCTAAGCTTTTGCCATGAACTTGCATGCGAAGGACACTTCGATCCCCGCATGACTGCAGAGAAGGTTCTACAAAGTAGGTTTTACTGGCCCACTTTGTTCAAAGACTCATACCATTTTTGCAAGTCATGCGCAAATTGTCAGAAGATTGGGAAAATTTCAAGAAGAGACATGATGCCCCTGAACCCAATCCTTGAAGTTGAAATTTTTGATGTTTGGGGTATCGACTTCATTGGGCCATTCCCTAATTCCTTCGGCAACCGGTTCATTTTGGTTGCTGCAGACTATGTCTCTAAATGGGTAGAAACTGTGCCTACAAAGACCAATGACAACAAAGTGGTTGTCAAATTTCTCAAAGAGAACATCTTCTCCCGATTTGGCACCCCCGGAGCGATAATTAGTGATAATGGATCACATTTCTGCAATAGAGTTTTTGAAGCTCTGATGCGGAAATATTCCATCAATCACAAGTTATCTACTCTGTATCATCCCCAAACAAATGGGCAGGTTGAAGTCACCAATCGACAGATCAAGCTCATTTTAGAAAAGACTGTCAGACAAAACCGAAAGGATTGGTCGGTCAAACTCAACGATAGATTGTGGGATTACCGTACTGCTTTTAAGACAGTCCTGGGGATGTCTCCTTACAGAATTGTATTCAGGAAAGCCTATCATCTGCCAGTCAAGTTAGAACACCATGCCCTATGGGCCATTAAGCAACCCAATTTTGATCTGACCAAGGCCAATGAGCTAAAGAGACTATAGATTTCAGAATTAGAGAAGATACGGATGAAGCCTACAAGAACGCTTGGATCACCAAAATCATGACTAAACTTTTTCATGACCAGATTATCTCTCAGAAAAATTTTGCCCCGGGAGACAAGGTCTTGCTGTACAACTCGAGGCTTCACATTTTCGCGGGGAAGCTGAAGACTCGTTGGTCTGGACCCTTCATTGTCCGCATTATCTCTCCACACGGTGCTGTGGAAATTTCTGATCCAAAAAGTAATCAGGAATTCAAAGTGAACGGGTAAAGATTGAAGCCATTTCTGACTGCTGAGCCAGAGTCGCAAGCTGCAGTTGTCCTGCGACTTTGCAACCCAGTGTATACTTGACTGTCTGCATCACGCACACAAAAAAAAATAAAAATAAAAAATAATAAAAAATAATGAAAATATAAATAAATAAAAATTAATAAATAAATAAAGATAAATCACTAAACATTGTATATAAATGACAAGAGATTCATACCCACTAGGAGGAGGAGGTCTTTCCAATACCCATACCCTTGGTGAACTTGTAAATACTTTTGTGACCTAGGGGTAAGATTGGAATTTCATCCTTTTGTTGTGTACTTATAGCTCTCCACGCCTTTTGTTGCTACCTAACCTGAATTCCTTCACCAGATCTAAGGAGAGGAGGTCAAGAGCCACCATCTTCCCCAAACTTCCTCCTCTCTCTCCACTAATTAGCCTCCTTTAGGTTGCGTTTCCGTGACCTACCTGTTGATAGGTGCGCGCCGCCAGTGTCCCCACACATCTCACGCCAAAGTCCGTCTCCTAACTCCTCAACCAAGCCGCGCCCAGCCTATACGGGCCACGAAAACGCAGCCTGGTCTAGGAATTGGCCACGCCGCCAGCTCCCCTCTCAGCCACATTTCTCAGCTCCGCTCAGTTTCTATACGGATTTGGGTTTCGCTGTCTGGATTTACTCAAAGCAGAATTTTTTTGGTTCCCCCCAAGGTTTCCGGGGGAAGTTTGTAGTTCGTTACCCACTTTCTCTATTTTTCCATACTCAATCATGGCTCCTACCATATTCCCTGAGAAGGATTTCTCCCGCTTATTTAATGATGTTCAAGGGTATGGTACAGTATTTTTAGATCGAATTAGGGAGAGGCAATGGTATGGCTTAGTTTATAATAATACCACTCTTGAAGCCTACTATTGCCCGGACTTAGTGAAACAATTTTGTTTGGGTATTGACATTGAGACAATTGTCCATGACCACTTTGTTGTCTATTTTGATCACGGGGATCTTGCGGTCACCCGCGATACCATTGAAGCGGTCACACATGTCCCATCCCCCCCTCAGCATGTCGACCCCCTGCCCTTGATTGATTACCTGACCTTGATGGGGGTGCGCTGCACTGAGCTCGATCATGGTGTTCGAGCAAATAGTACGTTTCGTAACATTCATTGCGTTGGATGTTGGATCCAACGCAATATTTTGGGTATTGATCATACTACTTCCTTCTACAGACCTGCCCTTCAGATTATCCACAGCCTCATGATAAGGCAACACACTGTCTGTCTCAACACCATGCTTTTGCAGCAGCTGATCGCCAACTCCCAACGCACTAGGGGTGCAAAATACTCTTTACCTGTCCTAATCGCCCATCTTTGCCAAAACTTTCTGCCCGACACGGAATTTATTGCCTATGATCGAGTACTAGTAACCCCCGAGCGCATCACCAGTGCCTACAATAGCTGCCTGCATTCAATCTGGACACCTACCGTCCAGCTCGAAGATGTTCCTGTTGAATCATCATCAGAGGAACATATGGATGAGGAAGATGACCCACACTTTTGGTACCAACCTCCCCCTACTGAGACCCCTACATTCATGTCCTCCATCTGGACGGGCATGAAAAAGATTTTTAAGGATAAAATCAGGTTAAGGAGACAACTGGACACTCAAGATTCTCGGCTGGAACGTATTGAGGACACCCTCAGGCGTTCACGCTCGATCGGACCCAGCACTTCGACCGGCCCGAGTTGGCGGAGACGGTGATATCATTTCGTTCCCCTATCTACTGCATTTGCATTTACATAATATCATTGAGGATAATGCATTGGATAGGTGTGGGGGGTGCTGACACTTTCACTTTTTTCTTTTTATTAAAAAACAAAAAATGAATTTTTATACTCTTTATAAAATTACCATAAGGTTGTAGGGATTAAGGGAACCTTATTAATGAATCTTTATTTTTGCATAAGTAAACAAGAAACATTAGTTTGACTAAAAGTTAGGAGGGATAAAGAAAATAACTCATACCTTTTATTTAGCCTTAATAGAAAATGCATAAACCACACACACATACTTGGGATTTAGAGACACAACTCTGAAAAAAAAAATGCTGGATAATTATGCCTCAAGAAGTATGATTACTCACGCCAAAAACATGTATAAAAATATATATAATGTATAAAAATATCTTGATTTTGTTGCCTACTCCACTTGCATATTTGACTTGAGGGTGTTTTTCCACCTGGTGCCCTAAGACCATCTGGTTTGGGAGTCATCGGTTTGATATGTGTTACATGACTGAAGTAGACAGCCTAATGGAACCTGTTGGCCCATGGTTACAATCACCCATTTTTAGTGTGTTTTGATGATTACAAAACATATTAGTTATTTGTACTAATAATGTTTGTTGTTTTAGTGTGTTTCAGGGTTTTAGTTAAACTAGTAGGTTTCTTCCCAAAAAGAATGTGTTTTCGACTCAAGTCAACTCAATTTGGGCTCAAGAATCAAGTTTTCAAGATCATATGGAGAAGCCCACTTGAAGAACTTGTAGTCCTTAGAACCAATGTAAGAAATAGTTTGTTAAAGTTTGAGTTTGGAAAATTGGCTCTAGGATACACACACACATTTTCAAAATACAAGTTTTTACTTTTGGTATTTGTTTTCAAGTTCATGCCTTAATTTTTATACATGTTCCAAAAATCCTTACAAAGTCTATATCTTGTTTACACCATGTATAACTATCTTTTACAACATGATACTTAACTACATATACCTACAAAATTATCTTCAAAAATTTTCTAGTTCAAAATTCCTTCTGATTTTCTGTTTCAGGCTAGACCGGCCGACCGGCCGGTCGACCGGCGCCTGTATCAGGACATGCACGTTTGTGCTTGTCTGTCAGCCGACTGCCTGGGTCGACCGACTGTCTGCAGTTTGCTCTCGGGTTTTCTGGGTCGACCGCCCGGGTCGACCGCTCGCAGAACACTTTGTTTCTCCTTGAGGACGGTCGACCCTGGGGTCGACCGGAGCCCAACGGCTCTTTGCCAGCTGAGCGGACGGTCGACCGGACCGGTCGACCGCCAGGCCTGCAAAAGCCCAACGGCTCTTTCCTCTTTTGTGCAATTCTGAAATCTGTCTTTTTAATCTGTTTTGGCAGACTTTTTTTCTGAGGTTTTGGAGATCTTTTTCAGAGCAAATAAGCTTAAAATAAATTGTTTTTAACCTATTTCTCTCCCTATAAATAGAGGAGAAGAGTCTCTTACAAAATACCAAGAAAAATCCTTAAGTTTTCATAGTTTTCAAAAGAAAAGAAAAGTGTTTAAGCTCTTCATCTCCAACTCTTTCTTGAGCTTGTTTTCAGTTGTGTTTGTTAGCAAATTTCATTCTACAACTGAGTTTTTCTCACTACACTTCATAGAGCCAAAAATCCCTTGCTCATTCTATAAGGAAGTTGTAAAAGAGAGAGATATTGTAAAGAGTTTAGTGATCTTGTTGTGATCACTTTGGTTTCTTGTTCCTCTTCTTGTTCTTGTGGAGACACCTCTTCGGTAGAGGTTATTGTAATTGGTGGAGCTCGGTGTTCGGGTCTTTGGTAGACCGTTGTAATCGTCCTCGGTGGATAGTGGAAACCCTTCACGGAGGTGAAGGCGGGGAGTAGAGCGGTGGCTCGAACCTCGAAACAAACATCTTGTGTTTGCGATTGCCTTATGTCCATTTTGCTTTAAATTTCTCTTGCACTCTATTGCTTTCAATTACTTGCTTGAGATCTAGTTTTCTTTCCTTGTGTTATTGCCTCTAGTTTGTGATACTTGTGATATATTTTGTGTGCATTTCATCATTGCATATTATTCATTCTTTGTTCGATCAATTCTCATACAACAAGGTTGCATTGCGCACCTCTAACCCATTCAAGGGGAATTGGGAGGAAGGAGTTCAGAACCCTTCACGGGGTATTCGGCTCTTAGTCTTGTTTGAGAGATCGTTGCATCATTCATCCATCTTAGTTTTTAAAAGATTGTTAGATTAGCAATTACACCTATTCACCCCCCTCTAGGTGTTTTTCAATTGGTATCAGAGCTTGGACTCTAGGCTTTTGGCTTAACAACCTTAGAGAGATCCTAATATTGCTAATCATTTCATTCATTCTCACTTAGTAAAAATTGCCGATGGAATTAAAACCCCTCCTAAGTTTGATGGACTTAACTTTCCCATATGGAAGGTTAAGATGACCGTTTTCTTGCAATCTCTAGGAAGTCGAGTTGCAAAGGCCGTGACCAAACCTTTTAGTGCACCCCCCGGTTATTAATCTACTTGGTCCAAAATTGAGACTAAGGAATTTGATGCCAATGCTAGGGCTCATTATGCACTCCTTCAAGCCCTTAATGATGATGATATAGGTAGAGTTATTCATTGCAAGTCCGCATATGAAATTTGGACACACTTGCTAGTTACACATGAGGGGACCTCACAAGTGAAGAGGGCTAAGATAGACCTTCTTCGGTCCCAATATGAAAACTTTTGCATGCAAGAAAATGAAACCATAGATGATATGGTTACAAAATTTACTAAGATTACTAATGGACTTTCTTCTCTAGGTGATGCTATCGACAACGATCAAAGAGTTAGAAAGATCATCCGGGCTCTTCCTCCTTCATGGGAAGTGAAGGCAACCACCTTGAAGGAACTCAATGACAAGGAGGAGATGGAGCTAATTGGTCTCATTGGGAACCTCAAAACCCATGAGATGGAGAGAAAAGCTAGGGAGGACACGGCTCCTTCCAAGAAGAAAACAATAGCCTTCAAAAGTCAATCCACACACTCCGACGAAGACGATGAAGAAGAAGATGACGAAGAGCTCTCACTTCTTGTGAAGAACGTCCGGAGGATGTATAACAAGGCTAAATTCCAAGGAAGAAGGAGATGGCAAGGAGGCAAAGAAGAAAGAAAGATTATTTGCTTCAATTGCCAAAGACCGGGACACATTGTTGCGGAGTGCCCGGATAAAGTAAAGCCCTCCACCTCAAAGAAGCCCTACAAGAAGAAAGCAATGAAGGCTACATGGGATTCTGAGAGCGAATCCGAGGAGGAAATCGACACCGCCAACATGTGCTTCATGGCCAATGAAAGCACAAGCAAGGTAACCCCTTCCACTTCTCTTTTAATGATGAACTTTCCATGGATGAAGTAGGAGAAGCTTTTGTAGAATTATCACATAACTATGATTTTCTTAAGAAAAAGTATTTAAAAATGAAAAAGGAAAATGAATCTCTTAATCATCAAGTTTTTACTCTTTCTAAAGAAAAAGATGAATTACTTTCCACTCTTGTTTCCACCCAAAAGATTTTGACAAATATAAGATTTCTTGTAAAGGCAAGTCCCCACTAATTGATTCTAATGAGATTACCATGCTTAAAGAAAGAATAGACTCATTAGGAATTGTTTTGAAAAATTGTGAATTTGATAAGAAGAAGATAGAGGCCATGTTTCCTAAGAAACAAGCTCCTAAGAACAATGTTTACCATGCTTATGCTCATGTTCATACCACACAACCTTTACATCGTGGCAAACCCCCAAAACATGCTCACACTTCACACACACATCATGCATTCATGTATGGAAGAGTGTTCTCATGTTCACATTGTGGGCGGAAAGGGCACTTAGCTAATTTTTGCTATGATAGACTAAGTGCATCTTGTCATAATGTTTGGGTTCGAAGCACTAACTTTCAAGGACCCAAGAAAATTTGGGTACCAAAGTCAACAATTTTGTTAAATGATGTAGGTACCTTCCAAGGCCCAACGACGTAAAGGATTGTGGTATCTTGATAGTGGTTGCTCAAGGCACACGACTTGGGACATCAACAATTTTGCAACCCTATCAAGATACCATGAAGGTGGCACCGTCACCTTCGGAGATGATGCCAAGGGTAAAATCATCAGTATTGGTAATGTAAAACTCGGCACATCCCCTTTAATTGAGAATGTAGTTTTAGTTGATGGCCTCAAGCATAATCTCTTGAGTGTTAGTCAACTTTGTGATAAAAGTTTTGATGTTATTTTTGATAATGTAGTTTGTAAAGTAATTGATAGAATTTCTAATACTTGTGTGTTTTCCGGTTTTCGTGAAAGTAATGTTTATATGATAGATATGTCTAATATGTCTTGTAATATTACTTGCTTAAAAGCTCTCGATGACGACTCTTGGTTGTGGCATAGAAGATTAGGCCATATTTCATTTGACCATATATCTAGGTTAAACACAAAGGAAATGGTAAAGGTATTCCTTATTTGAATTTTGAAAAGGACCGAGTTTGTGACGCATGTCAATTTGGGAAACAAACTAAGTCTTCTTTCAAGTCAATTAAGGATATCATGACATCACGTCCTTTGGAGCTAATCCATATGGATCTATTTGGCCCTACACAAACCAAAAGTCTAAGTGGGAATAGATTTGCATTTGTTTGGGTTGATGACTTTTCACGGTTTACTTAGGTTTTCTTTCTAAAAAAAAAAAATCAAGCATTTTCATATTTTCAAACTTTTAAGAAAAGAGTTGAAAAAGAAAAGGATGTTTCAATTTTAAGGATAAGAAGTGATAGAGGAGGTGAGTTCATTAACCTACCCTTTACCACTTTTTATGAAGAACATGGAATAAAGCATGAACTTTCTTGTCCTAGAACTCCACAACAAAATGGAGTAGTTGAACGAAAAAATCGAACTTTACAAGAGATGGCTAGGACAATGCTAAGTGAATATGGTCTACCACATTATTTGTGGGCCGAGGCCGTTAATACATCATGCTATATATCAAATCGTGTTTTCCTGTGTAAAAATACTTCAAAAACTTCTTTTGAAATGTACTTTTCTAGAAAACCAAATGTTTCATATTTCAAGGTTTTTGGATGCAAATGTTTTGTTTTAAATACAAAAGATAATTTTGGAAAATTTGATGCTAAAGCTTATGAGGCAATTTTTGTGGGTTATTCTAACACTAGTAAAGCTTATAGAATCTTCAATAGATCATCTTTGACTATTGAGGAATCTATACATGTTAAGTTTGAAGAATCTAACTTGTTTATTAAGAATGTTGTAGAAATAGATGCTTTGGATGAAGGCTTGGAGAAAGTGACCTTGGAGGATACACCTACTATGGGAGAAAAGCTAAAGGATGATGAAGGAAGTGAAGCTAAAGTAGAAGAGGCTCAAGGAAATGAAATTCAATCAATTGAAGTGGAGCCTACTCAACAACTTCCAAAGGATTGGAGATACAATCCTCATCATCCCAAGGACCTCGTCATAGGTGAAGTATCTAAAGGGGTAAACACTCGCTCTAAACTTCATAATTTTTGTGGACATTATGCATTTATTTCTCATGTTGAACCCAAGAACGTCCTCGAAGCCGAGGCCGATTCATATTGGTTGCTAGCCATGCAAGAGGAACTCAATCAATTTGAGCGCAACCAAGTTTGGCACCTTGTTCCTAGGCCCCACGATAGACCAACAATTGGTACTAAGTGGATCTTTAAGAACAAGTTGGATGAATCGGGTAACGTTATTAGGAATAAAGCTAGGTTAGTTGCCCAAGGTTACACTCAAATCGAAGGAATCGATTTTGAAGAAACCTTTGCACCCGTAGCACGGCTTGAAGCCATACGGATGACACTAGCTTTTGCCTCATATAAAGATTTTAAATTATTTCAAATGGATGTTAAAAGTGCTTTTCTAAATGGTTTTATTGAAGAGGAGGTGTATGTTGAACAACCCCCGAGTTTGTTGATCCTACACATTCGGATTTTGTGTTTAAATTAGATAAAGCTCTTTATGGTTTAAAACAAGCCCTAGGGCTTGGTATGAAAGACTTTCTTCATTTTTAATTTCAAATGGTTTTAAGAAAGGAAAAATTGATACAACATTGTTTACAAAACATGTAGAAAATGATATTCTTATTGTACAAATTTATGTAGATGATATTATTTTTGGTTCTACTAATGAATCTCTTTGCCAAGCTTTTGAATCATGCATGAAGGAAAAATTTGAAATGTCTATGATGGGGGAACTCAACTATTTCCTTGGACTCCAAATCAAGCAAAGGAAGGATGGGATCTTCATCAATCAAGCCAAGTACACAAAGGAACTCATCAAGAGGTTCGAGCTTGAAGGCGCTAAAGTGAGAAAACTCCCATGGCAACAACTACCAAGCTTGATAAGGATGAACAAGGTAAAAGTGTAGACATTAAACTTTATCGTAGCATAATAGGTAGTTTATTGTATTTGACGGCTAGTAGGCCGGATATCATGTTTTCCATTTGTCTTTGTGCTCGTTTTCAATCATGTCCTAAGGAGTCTCATTTAGTAGCGGTAAAACGCATTATTAAATACCTTAAGGGCACAATTGAAATGGGTTTGTGGTATCCGAAAACCAGACTATTTGAAATGAAGAGTTTTTCGGACGCCGACTATGCGGGTTGTAGGGTAGATAGGAAGAGCACAAGTGGAACATGTCAATTCCTTGGTAATTGTCTTGTATCTTGGTCTTCCAAAAAGCAAAATTTCGTAGCTCTCTCAACCGCCGAGGCGGAGTATGTTGCAGCCGGAGCTTGTTGTGCACAAGTTCTTTGGATGAAACATACTCTCCTCGACTATGATTTACACTTTGATCATGTTAAAATATTTTGTGATAATACTAGTACAATTCACATGACAAAGAATGCAAATCAACATAGTAAAACCAAACACATTGACATTAGGTTTCACTTTCTTAGAGATCATTATGAGAAAGGTGATACTGATATAGACTATGTTTCTACCGATTTTCAACTTGCCGATATTTTTACTAAACCTTTAGACTATGCTAGATTCTCTTTATTTGTGGTGAGTTGAATGTTTGCATTATGGATTCTTAAAGATAAATTTTTTAATGTTTTGGTTTGCTTAGTTTAACCCTTTTTGATGTATGACAAAAAGGGGGAGAAAAAGAAAAAAAAGAAAAAGAAGAGTTGTGTTTTGATGTATTTGAGTTTTTAACAAAACTATGTGTTTTCAATGCCATATGTATTTAGCTTTTCATAGTCATTCTTGATAAATAGCATTATTTGAGGGGGAGCTTTCTAAGCTCTTCTTCCATTATTGTTTAAAATAACTTATATGTTTTGTCATCATCAAAAAGGGGGAGATTGTTGGCCCAAGGTTACAATCACCCGTTTTTAGTGTGTTTTGATGATTACAAAACATATTAGTTATTTGTACTTAATAATGTTTGTTGTTTTAGTGTGTTTCAGGGTTCTAATTAAACTAGTAGGTTTCTTCCCAAAAAGAAGGTGTTTTGGACTCAAGTCAACTTAATTTGGGCTCAAGAATCAAGTTTTCAAGATCATATGGAGAAGCCCACTTGAAGAACTTGTAGTCCTTAGAACCAATGTAAGAAATAGTTTGTTAAAGTTTGAGTTTGAAAAATTGGCTCTAGGATACACACACACATTTTCAAAATACAAGTTTTTAGTTTTGGTATTTGTTTTCAAGTTCATGCCTTGATTTTTATACATGATTCCAAAAATCCTTACAAAATCTATATCTTGTTTACACCATGTATAACTATTTTTATAACATGATACTTAACTACATATACCTACAAAATTATCTTCAAAAATTTCCTAGTTCAAAATTCCTTCTGATTTTCTGTTTCAGGCTAGACCGGCCGACCGGCCCGGTCGACCGGCGCCTGTATCAGGACATGCACGCTTGTGCTTGTCTGTCAGCCGACCGCCCGGGTCGACCGACTGTCTGCAGTTTGCTCTCGGGTTTTCTGGGTCGACCGCCCGGGTCGACCGCCCGTAGAACACTTTGTTTCTCCTTGAGGACGGTCGACCATGGGGTCTACCGGAGCCCAACGGCTCTTTGCCAGCTGAGCGGACGGTCGACCGGACCGGTCGACCGCCAGGCCTGCAAAAGCCCAACGGCTCTTTCCTCTTTTGTGCAATTCTGAAATCTGTCTTTTTAATCTATTTTGGCAGACTTTTTTCTGAGGTTTTGGACATCTTTTTCAGAGCAAATAAGTTTAAAATAAATTGTTTTTAACCTATTTCTCTCCCTATAAATAGAGGAGAAGAGTCTCTTACAAAATACCAAGAAAAATCCTCAAGTTTTCATAGTTTTCAAAAAGAAAAGAAAAGTGTTTAAGCTCTTCATCTCCAACTCATTCTTGAGCTTGTTTTTAGTTGTGTTTGTTAGAAAATTTTATTCTACAACTGAGTTTTTCTTACTACACTTCATAGAGCCAAAAATCCCTTACTCATTCTATAAGGAAGTTGTAAAAGAGAGAGATATTGTAAAGAGTTTAGTGATCTTGTTGTGATCACTTTGGTTGCTTGTTCCTCTTCTTGTTCTTGTGGAGACACCTCTTCGGTAGAGGTTATTGTAATTGGTGGAGCTCGGTGCTCGGGTCTTTGGTAGACCGTTGTAATCGTCCTCGGTGGATAGTGGAAACCCTTCACGGAGGTGAAGGCGGGGAGTAGAGCGGTGGCTCGAACCTCGAAACAAATATCTTGTGTTTGCGATTGCCTTGTGTCAATTTTACTTTAAATTTCTCTTGCACTCTATTGCTTTCAATTACTTGCTTGAGATCTAGTTTTCTTTCCTTGTGTTATTGCCTCTAGTTTGTGATACTTGTGATATATTTTGTGTGCATTTCATCTTTGCATATTATTCATTCTTTGTTCGATCAATTCTCATACAACAAGGTTGCATTGCGCACCTCTAACCCATTCAAGGGGAATTGGGAGGAAGGAGTTCAGAACCCTTCATGGGGTATTCGGCTCTTAGTCTTGTTTTGAGAGATCGTTGCATCATTCATCCATCTTAGTTTTTAAAAGATTGTTAGATTAGCAATTACACCTATTCACCCCCCCTCTAGGTGTTTTTCAGAACCAAGAATAATAGATAAATATTAATAAAATTAAATGATATTCAAAGTTGAGTTAAAAAAATTCCAAGCACATCACACTTACACATGATGCATATCTATCTAAAGCAAAATAACATAATGAGTTAGAAGTAAAAAATCCTTTCTAAATTTAAAGAAAAATTATAATTTCTTCTTTTATAAAGGCTAAAGTATAGGTGGACTTATGAGGGTTGTACCTAATTCTTACATCATTCGGTCATTTTTACTTAGATGATTGAAAGTTTTTTTTCTTGAAAGAGATTTGCTAACAACTAAATATTTTTTTTCATTTACTGGATTTTGTGGGTGCAATCCGCTGAAAACCCTCAGGAGACAATACTCCTCCTCTAGGGGAACCTACAGGTTTAAAGGCTTGTTGCACATGCTCAGTGCAATCGCGTCAGCTGCGAAAGTGGTGTAATAATTTTCTTATTTTTGTTTTGCTCGGTACGAGCAAAAAGATAAGTGTGCGGGTGTGATTAGTCTCTAATTTTGCAAAATTTTCATCACATTCTCATATTTATTTAATGTAAAATTCTGCTAATAAAACTTCGCTTGCTTGATCCTAGGTCCATGGTGTGCATATGAAGAAGAATGCCCTAAATCACCAATTAAAGGGTGATTAAAGGCCTACCAAGTAGCCATTGACTTTAGGGAAGAGATTTGGTCAGCCTAGGGCATCAAATCACGAATCCAGGAGATCAAGTGCACAAGAGACAGTCAAGACAACATGCTGCCCAAACACTGGCGCGCGTGGCCCTGACATGGCCGCGAAAACGCGGCCAGGGCCACGTTTCTACGGCCATACTGGCGAGCGCGCGCCTGGGTTTTGAGCCACGGGTTCCCCATGGCCCCCTTTCTCCTAGTGCCTATAAATGCCCCCAAGGGTCTTCAGTTGGGGGATATCCAGAGAATAGAGTTGTATTTGTTGCTTTGTTGTTAGGAATTGTAGTTGTTATTTCTTTCTTCTTCTAGTTTTAATTTTAGCCATTAGAGTGAAAGATAGAGAGTATGTACAAGTTGTATTTGGAAGGTGACAAGCTAATACAAGTAACTACTTCTCTTTCTTCTTTCATTTACTTATCTTTTCCATTTATTTTTACTTCCTTGTTGTAGTGTAACTTCATTTCTCTTCACTTCTTTTCTTTTGTTTTCTTGTAGTGTAACTCACTCTCTTAACCTCTTCTCTTTTGTTGTTTCTCTTCTCAAGCATGTCTAACTAACTCTTTCATTACATGGCTAACTAACTACTAACCCACTAATCTGTAACAACTTGATTGATAACCCAAATTAGTCAATAGTGTCAAATAAGCCTTGTGCAAATGGGAGCTATGACATCTTAAGACGAGGGTTCTAACTCTAACTTACCTACAAGTACTTACCTTCTTATATTTCATGCTTAATGGGTTTTTGATGATCTATGGGTTGTGTGCTTTACTCGTTAATGTAAGTTAGAGATTTTTCTTTTAACTTTGTCGATACCATTAGTGCACTTGTATCTCCCCTTATTCTCGCCTTCTATTGGATCTTGATAAGGGAATGTCCAAGTTTTTGCCATGTAAAGCTAAGTTAAAGGAAGTACTTTCATTCATTCCCAACGTGAATAGCTCCTATGCATAAAGATTTTACTTGCCTATGATTCATCGTGAGGCTACATCTTTAAGAAGTTAGGGATTAGTAGGAGCAATTAGTAGAAAGTTAGCCATGCGTTCTTACAATTAAGAAAATCCAATTTTATAAATCACCAAATCATTTTCAAACAATTCTTGAAACCAACTTGTTTTCATTTTCCAATTCTTTATTTAAAACAAAGAACTTTCTCTTTTCTTGAACAAAGAAGCCGCATCAAGCTTCCATCGCTCTCCTTCCTTATGGATACGACCCGTATAGCCACTTCGCTACTATAGAAGAATCGCAAAAGCAGTAACATCGACCCACACACTTTTCACTTATTCTTGTGCTTGCTTTTTGCCGATCAAGCTGTCAGCTTGGAGGCTTTCGGGATCCTCATGAGAAATGGTTACTTTGGAGCGCAATTTTTTTGCTAGAAATGTAGGTCGGTCCGAAGATGTTGGGTGTTGGTTGACCTCAGGGGAGGAGTCCACCTGAGTCTCCCTGGTGCCCAACTTAATGACTCGCTGCTCGCCTCTCGTAGAACCTTTATCTACGTAAGGAGCTGTGTTTGCGCACGGGACAACAGCCACTCTTGAGGAATCGCCCACCTGGCAGAGACTTGATGCAGCCGGAGAAGCAACCAACACGACAGAACAACGAACAATAGAGAAAAGCAATCAACACAATATTTAACGAGGTTCGGCAATGTGCCTACGTCCTCGGGGTAAGGGAGAGAGAGATTTTATTGATTCAACAATCAATACAAACTAATACAAGAGGAAAACTTGAGAGAATTCTTGGGCATACAATACATGAGGGCTCTAGCCCCTATTTATAACCACAGAGTCCCTGGATTTAATGAAACCCAGATTGAATTCGATCCCATCCAGAAAAGGAATCCGAATCCCAAAAGGAAAGTCAAAACTCGTCTGTCGGTCGACCGACCGGTCGACCGACCCATGCCACGGTCGATCGCGCCCAACCGGACTAAGGCCTTGTCAGTCGGTCGACCGGGATAACTCTGTGCACATTCGTGCACGCCGGTCGACCGGGCGGCCGACCGGCCTTCTCCACCGGTCGACCGGGAGCGCAATCTGGCCTGCTCCAATGCACTGTCTTGCTCCTTTGATTTCTGATCTCTATGCTACCTTCCTCTACTCCTCTATCTTCTCTCTCCCACAATTCTCCACCTTGGTGAAGATTTTCTAAATCTAAGCTAATCTCCAACGAACTCCAGTCTATCACCTGGCGAAATCGACACACGATCTCGGCTTGCGCGCTCCGGACGAAATCGGCACACGATCTCAGCGAAATCGACACACGATCTCGGCATAGAATCTGTAGCTCAGCTATCAACTGGGATGCACCACACATGCCTTCCCTACGTTTTACCTTAGGAGAACTTCCATACATGCCGATCACTAAACGTGTCTCCTACTCCACACTACATGACCTCACAAAGAACTCATCATGAGTCAATACTGACTCTCCAATTGATCGGCTCTATCCAGTCTACATGTCTTCAGCTGACGGTCCAACCAAGTCTGAGTAGAGCACCGAACACCATCATCGGCTCCAACAACAGGATGCACACCCCTCCCATGCAAGCTCAACTATTCATCGAGATCACAATGCTTCACCTCTACGTGAGTCCAAATCAGCTTCTCGAGAACCCAAACAGCTTCATACGGGTTGCATCACCAAATTTGCCTGCGCCTTTATGGCTGCCTACGTACCTTGCCCCAAAGGATCAAGCCAACCGTAATTCATTCAAATAAGCTTCATCAAGCTCAAGCACTTGTACCTGGATCTGCAGCAGCGAACCTATTTGGCTGAGTCATATGAACCTCCTCACGACCATCATGGAGAACAACGGCCTTCAACTTGAGCTTGTCGCAGACACAAGCTTGAGATTCATGCTTATTTACCCACGAGCGTGGTTTTACCTTGGTTCCAATGGCTGCAAATAATTCGACATTCTCATCAATGTCTTTAACCTGTTCAATATCAACCCTGGTTATATGATCTTCACCCGGTGTCACTTCCGGTGAAGTCTTCACTGATACGGAACCAACTGGAGATGGTGGAGTAGCATCAACCTCCACCCGCTGCAATACTTTCTTGGTCTCCGTCCTCTCCATCTGCTGAGAGATGGTAGACTTCAATACTAAAGTTTCATCAAATGTGATATGCCTACTTAACACGATCTTCTTATTTTTGGGATTCCATAACCTGTAGCCTTTCATATTTCTGTTGACACCCAAAAACACAAACCTCTTTGCTCGCGGATTCACCTTAACATCCTTGGCACTGAAATAAGTCGGACTTCTAAATTTCTGCAGCAAATCATAATCTTGAGCAGCTTTTTCAGACCAAATTTTCAATGGAGTTTTACCTCCTGTCGCAGTCGATCCATTTATGAGATGGCTAGCATATACAATCGCCTCAGCCCAAAACGATTTGTCTAATCTTGCATTAGACAACAACCACCGAACCTTCTCCAGCAAGGAACGGTTTACTTCCTTAGCCAACCCATATATACCTTCTGTGAAGTGAGTACCAATACCGGTGTTCTGGCCAAATCGTAGGAATTGGTTCATGTCTCTTCCAACATTACCAATCTGTAGCTCCTTGATCTTCCTACCTATCTGCTTCTCTATTCTTCCTCTCCACTTCACCAACATATCTAGGGCTTCACACCTTTGTCTCAAGGGATATATCCAACAATGCCTAGATAAACTATCAATGAAAGAGACAAAGTACCTGTGACCTCCAAGCGATACAGTCTTAGCAGGTCCCCAAACGCTTACGTGAACACAATCAAGAAGACCTTCTGAGCGGTGAGTACTGGTACTGAATTTCACCTTCTTCTTGTTCAGAATGCTGTGTTCATCCTCTAAGTTGCAGGTAGCAGCACCTTCCAATGATCCCTTCTTTGCAGGAGCTCGCAAAGACTTTTCACCTCCATGTCCAACCTTCACCTGTCATACCTTTGTGCAACCATCATCTGAAGAATTAGAAGTCTCCACCTGACCTGTAACCGTACTACCCTTCACGTAGTAGAGATTGTCTCGGCGGACGCCCTTCATTACCACCATCGAGCCTTTGATCATCTTGAGAACACCATCTCGTACAGGTATCACAAGACCCAATGCTTCCAAAGCGCCAACAGAGATAAGATTCTTTTTGAGTTGAGGTACATACCTCACCTCCTTCAATTCTCGTACTATCCCATCATTCATCTTGATACAGACTCCCTTCTATATTACACGGATGATCATCACCTATGACCGTGTAACATCCATCTAGCTTCTCAAAACTAGAAAACTAGGCCCTGTTCGGGCACACATGATAGGTGGCTCCGGTATCTAAGATCCACTTAGCATTATCTGAGTAATCAACAGTAGGAGTAATAACAGAGAGAGAATACCGATGTGTCTTCATCCGATCCATCCGCCTGTGCTAGATTTGCCTCGGTATTTGACTCCACCTTCTTACCTTTGGCCTTCGGGCAATTAACTTTTCAGTGCCCTAGTTCCTTACACAAGGCGCACTGATTCCTCTTCAGATCTCTGAAGCCTGATCTGGACTTCGATCTTCCCTGATCATCTCTTCCCTTCCTATTGGAACTTCTGCCTCTTACCTCTAATGCCTCTGCTGTTGTGCTTCCCGAAAAAGATAATCTATCATGTATCCTTGCTTCATAACTCACAAGAGCAGCAGACACCTCACTGTAGTTAAGGGATTTTCTTCATTGATCAATGTAAGAGTAAAGGTCTCATACTCTTCCCTAAGAGAGAGTTCAAAAGAATTACCACATTATCCTCTTCACTAGTCTCCACATCCACATTAAATAGATCGGTAAGAAGCTTCGTGTAGCGATTCAAATGTTCATTGACGGAGCATCCTCTTTGCATCTGAAAACCATAAAGCTTACTCATCAACTGCAGTCACGATTCTATGCTTTTCGTCAGATACTTCTTCTCTAGGATCTCCCACAGCTGCCTCGCAGATGTCTCATGCAACACATGATACCTGATGTCTTGTATCAAACAAGACCTGATCAAGCCACCCGCCGAACGTTTCATCTTGTCCCAATCTTCTTTCATCATTGATGCACGCTTCTTCTCCAACCGTAGAGTGTCTTCGAGGTTTGATGCCGTCAGTGCATCCATAACCCCACACCTCCACATACCAAAGCTGTTCGTGCCGTTGAACTTCACCACATCAATCCTCGGATGTGGATTTATGGATCTTACCGATGTACTTTCTCCAGCCATCTTCCCAACTGATTCCTCAAAGCAATACGGAAACAAACGGAGTTAGATAAAACAAACTAGATAAAGATAGGATCTTTAGCTCCACGTGAAACCCTCAAAGAGTTTCTGAAACTATGTACTCCTTCAAATTGATTCCTCGAGCAATCTACACGCTATTTTGAGATCGACACATGATCCCACAAATAGTCCCAACGTCGCTCCGAGATCGACACACGATCTCCGTCAAACAGCAACTGATGTCATTGAATCAACACACGATCCCACGACTAACCTGGAATGCTCTGATACCAATTGCTGTGCGCACGGGATAATAACCACTCTTGAGGAATCTGCCCACCTGGCGGAGACTTGATGTAGCTGGAGAAGAAACCAACACGACAGAACAACGAACAATAGAGAAAAGCAATCAACACAATATTTAACGAGGTTCGGCAACGTGCCTACGTCCTTGGGGCAAGGGGGAGAGAGAGAGAGATTTTATTGATTCAACAATCAATAAAAACTAATATAAGAAGGAAACTTGAGGGAATTCTTGGGTATACAATATATGAGGGCTCTAGCCACTATTTATAGCCACAGGGTCCCTGAATTTAAGGAAACCCAGATTGAATTCGATCCCATCTAGGAAAGGAATCTGAATCCCAAAAGGAAAGTCAAAACGCGGTGGCGGTTGACCGGCCGGTCGACCGACCCATGCCACGGTCAACCGCGCAGGTCGACCGGGCCCAACCGAGACTAAGGCCTTGTCAGTCGGTCGACCGCTCTCTTCTACGGTCGACCGGGAAGTCGACCAGGATAACTCTGTGCACGTTCGTGCACGCCGGTCGACCGGGCGGCCGACCGGCCTTCTCCACAGGTCGACCAGGCGGCCGACCGGGAGTGCAATCTGGCCTGCTCCAATGCACTGTCTTGCTCCTTTGATTTTCGATCTCTGTGCTACCTTCCTCTACTCCTCTATCTCCTCTCTCCCACAAGCTGATGACTAACTTGTGTTACCGCCTTGCGCTCACGTTCTGCGGTATCGTGATGGATGGAGACTTATTCTCTTTTGCGATCGGCCTTCGCCCTGTACTTATCCAGCCTCGTCGCAGATCGATCACTATCAAGATGAGTTGTCCACAGGAGAGGGAGGAAGGATCAAATTCATCAAGAGTATTGACGTCGTGTTGGGTGGTGCTCCTGTGAGCCATCATTATTGTGCGAGAGTATTTTTGTGAAAGGATTTGGGGTATTAGATGGAGAGAGATCGTGAGTAAGGATTCAGGCTCTCAATGAAAGCACTAAATGTGTGGGTAAATTTCTAAGGAATCAATCGACACACTAAAATAATGGAGTGTGTATAATTACATCATAGAAAGCAATCGCAAACACACAGAGCTTAGGTGAAAAATCTGAAAAGTAAAAAATCACAGAGAGAGGAGAATTCCACTGTAATAATGGTGATTACAAGTGGGCTTCTATGATGTGCTAGGGTTTTTGGATTCAATTCCTCCTCTCTTCCACATTGGGAGGAATCTGTTATTTATACATATCATATCAAAAATGATAAGACTGGGGAGTCCTACTCAGTTTAAATACTTAAGTTTCTTATCTTGATGGCGGTTGAGCTGAACATCCTGATTCGAATTGAAAGATGGGAGAGTCTATCTCTATCTGGTGGTCCGTGTCTTATTTTAAATAAGAATGAATTGTCCCCGAGTGGTAGTTGTTTCGTTTGGATGTTGATTGGGCTTAAAGATAGGGGTCATCTATAACCGGATTTATTTATTCTTCTAACTACCGACCCCCCTTGAAATTCAACTTGAGCGAGAACTTTGGATTAGATGTTCTGCAAGTGGTCGCGCGTCACGCATCCCTTGAAGGCTGAATAGATACATTTCACGATCTCGGGTGAGTCAGAAAGTGACCACTGTATCTTTCCAATAGGCATGCAAGAAAATAAGGAGTGAGTAGGTAAAGAATACCACGAAGCAATGTTCTTCCAATTCGTTTATTCCAAAACTAAAACCACTTTCTCCAAACTGGAGCCACTTTGCCAATGGAGAGTGCAAGTTAAATTCGTCCAATAAAAATCTAGTGATTGGAGTTCAATCCAAAAATAATTACTATTATATATTTTGTGCATTACGCTTGTCACTACTTTTCCCTCAAACTAAATTATAACCATCCCATAAATTTATGATAAAATAATTATGTGTTCAAAAAATGAACTATGCATTACTTCTCACTAGCAGCAAAGGGGATCCAAACGATTAACTGTCTTTTGTTGAGTTGAACGTGGAACAAATAGTCTCACATCAGGGGAATATAAGAATTTGGGCTACACCGAACAGGCTAATTTTTTGAGATAGTACCTTAAATTCTTACAAGTGTTGTATGAGTTATGCCCCGGACTTAGTCCTATGGGTGGCCGTGTTCGATCCCCCAAATGGGTACAAAAAAGGGCGCATTAGTGGGGCCCTGTGAAGCTAGTTAGACTCTCGAGGATTTGACAGCAGTACTCTTGTTCCGCATAAGACGTGACACTTCTCACACGGTGAATAGCAGTAACAAGGATGTGGCAAAGACAAGCTTAGAGAGACTCTTTATTCTTTGGGGACTGTTGATTTGGATGTCGAACAAATAGTCTCACATCGGCTAGACATGGAGATGGTCTTGGATATATAAAAATTTGAGTTACTTCACTTAACATGTTAACCTTTTGGACAGTGCCCTAAGTCCTTACATCTTTAAAATTAATTTTCTCTCAAAAGAAAAAAAAAAGGATAAAGTTAAAGGGAAAAAAAGAAAAATAAAGAAAGAATGATTGCGGATTCGAGAAAACCATGCTCCATATCCACATCATTAAGATTTTAAGTATCATTTAGATGCAAAAAGGTTCACGAGCTCCACACGCACATTAATTCAAAAGAATACAATTTTGACGTGGACAAGGATGATTTATTTCGTTTCCTTCTAATTAACTCAATCACTAACGAAATTCAGAAACGAATTCTGAGGCCGGTGTCACGTCGAGAGAGAATAAATGCCGGCATAGCAAGATTCAAACCGGTGTCAGCTCCGGCCAAACAGTTGAACCAACAGAGGGGATAACTAGCAACGCAATTAATGGTACAACTACGTACCCTACGACTAATAGGTTTCGGGTCGGGTCGCAGTCAAGTCTGCCCTGGCGCTGAGTCGGACCCGGACCCAAAGTGCTAGCGATGCCTCTCCCACTCCCAATGAATTGCTGGATTTATTAGTGGAAAGCGGGAGCGCACTGTCTTTTGTCAAACCAGAGGGACGACGCTGTCGGTGACTCGTCGACAGAATCTCAGCTTCTGGATTCGTCGGCGGCCTCGGGTTTTCGACCATGGGCAACATCGGGTGGCTGACTTCGTGCCACGTCAGTTGTGGGGACGGCCGCGGCATTGATTTGAGTTGTCCCTTTTGATCTACGGTGACGTGGTTTTCTTTTCATCTTCGCTGGCTAAAAATAGTAGAGGGTCACCTTTTCATCTCAAGTTTTGACTGCTTACATAACGAGACTCGTGTTTATTGTCTTAATTTACAGGATTTATTGGTGCTTTTACATGTGGAATGCATAGTCAAGTTTTCACAATGGTGATGATCCTTTTTATTATTTATTTTCTTTTTCTTTAAGAACCATGACCGAAATCTTTATTGATGGGCTCTATATTACAAAAAGTTTTAAAAACTTGAAATATCCATCTAATACTGACACTGACATCAGAACTTCATTAACATGATCAATTGAACTGCATATATCTCATTAATCCAAAACTGATTTTTTTTTTCTTCCATATATGAGATTGTCGGGTGAGAGGAATCAGTAGGTGCACCGGAAAATCTCAGTTATGCTGAAACCCCCTTAGCACCCTCAGCATCTAGGTCATCTCCAACATATTAATAATATCAAATAAAAAGTAGCACATAAGAGTTCTATCCGAATAAAATTCAACAAAACTCTAAAACTAGGTCTGCTATAAACATCACTAAAAACAAAAAGCTTGAGCAGTCTATCACCAAGTAGGAGCTACAATGTTAGGAGCCATGGACGCTAGACAATCTGCAACCCGATTACCCTCCTGGGACATGTGAGCAACGACGAAGTCCATCTGAACATATGTGAGTAACAATAAAGTCCATCTGAGTAAGATAGCCCGAACACCTCTCCTAAACAGGGTGTCACCTCCAAGAGAGTGTAAAAGAAGTAAAGCCACCAAGTAAGTTGAACCTCTCCCTAACCACGTCACCTCGAACTAAAAGATCAGATATACTCAATTATGTGGACATCAGCGGCTAGGTCAAACTCGAAAGCAGAACATCAAGGGGAATAGCAAAGCAGCCCTTAACAAAGCTCTGCATGTGCGGAAGACGCCAGCACAACCAGCAAGACCTGAGCTTCTAAAATTTGCCCCATTCGTATTGGCCTTAAGCCAACCCGGAGGGAGGGCACACTAAATGACCTCCAAAACGTGTGAGATGTTAGATGGACAACATCCACTTGAATTCTCCGCAGAGCCATGAGCTTATCAACAGCATTCTACATCGTGCCAGTCTGAAACAAATTCGCCTGATAAATGGATCACCTACCTAAAGTAAGAGGCTCACCAAAAATAGCCCAGGGTTTTCGAAACATAGCATGATTGAGGAGCAATCATACTATCTAAAGAATGAAAATAATGATAGCCCACCAAGGAGACTGAAGCTGAGTATTGAAAAGGAAGTTGTGGGTAAGAAGATAAAAATAGATGGTAGAATTTTTTTAAACCCATTGAGTAGCAGTAGAAGAAGAAACAGGAGCAGAAGACCACTGTCGACAGGTGCTAGGGATAGTCAACAATGGATACGTGGATACGCTAAATAAACTGTGCATGTTTAACAGTCTATCGATAGCAATTGGAATCCTATCGATAGTTGTGGCTCAATTTGTCGACAGGCGTGGCTCAGGTTGTTGACATTGCTTCAACCCGAGATTTGAGTTTGTTCAGTCTGTCGACAGGCCCATTCGGAGTTGTTGACAATCATAAGTTCTGTCAAGTTTCTTGATTAGATTCTGATTTTGTTTCTTATCTGATTTTAATTTTGTTGGTTTTCTTTTCTTCATGGTGATTAGGTGTTGCTTTCGAGAAGGTTGAGCGTTCGAGTGTCCAAATGTGGTTTCAGGAGTGAGGATGTACTTTTTGAGGAAGCCTTGTCTGATGAGCTTCTCTAGATTTTCCCATAGTGCCCAACATTGGATGGTCGGGTACCCCATACCTTTAAGGTAGACGCAGTTATCCTCTGACCTGGGAAGCGAAGGGTCGTGCTGGAGTGGTCTTGGGCACCTGACCATAGTTGATCTTTGAAAATGTTAAAAAATTTGTCGATCAAGAGATTCAACAGAGTGAAGCATTCCATCGATCGGTCATTTGGGAGTGAGCTCGGGGAGAGGATCAGGAGTTCTTACTTCCTGTAAGCGGGCTGCCCCCGATGTCGGTCTGGAGTAAGGTCAAGAGCTTCGCGAGGTACTATGGTTTCCCTCTGTCAACACACGGCTATGCGGAGTCATTTGACGAAACCTTCATCGCCTCTTCAAGTTGGACGTAAGGCTGAGCTCGGGAAAGTACCTCACTCATCTTGGCGATATTGTACTTCAGGTGGTGCTTATAGAATAGGTGAGCAATTTGCAACTCACTGATGAATGCTATGACGACAACTTTCTCTTGACAATTGGAGACTTTAGTGAGTTATTTCTGAAAGAAATTAAGGTACGACTTGTGATAGTCTCTATGCCTCATGATAGAGAGGAGGTGGTGGTTGCTCTTTGACTCCTAGATGGAGGCGTATTGGGTTTGGAATGCTTTAGTCCCCTCGTTGAAGTCGTGGAGTGAATGGGGGTGGAAGCAAGTATAACAGGTCCGAGGTCACACCTTTCAGGCAGGCAAGAAAGGTACGACACAAGGGAGGTCATTGCCAGAATGACCCACCATCTTGTCTCGAAAATGGCAGATGTGTTGTACGATATAACTCCTTTGGAGTAGTAATTGAAAGTTTAAGTAGAGAACTTCTTTGAAAACTCACACTCTTGAATTTTCTTGAAGAAGGGAGACTCGTGGATTTTTTATTAGTCTATAATTTTGCATCTGCATATCGCCTTTTCCTATCAATTTATGAATAAAATGACACTTCTCACCATATTTTGGTGTATTTTGCAGATAATCAAGAGTTCAAGGCCAAAGTCAGAATAAGAGCCTAATTAAACCAAATTTTGAGTAATTAAATGTTATCACTTGGAGGTCAAACTAGAGAGTTTCTAAAAGATACATTGGATCCATAAATTGGGCGCGAATCTGAAAAAAATTCAGATCCAATTCTCCCAAATTCGGAGATATCTAGAAGACCCTCGCAGCTGGACGAAGCCACGGACCAAAACCAGCGACCTAAGTACTTGGTATTACCACAGAAACGTGGCAATTGTCACGTTTTCACGGCATTATGGTGGGCCATGTGTTTATCTACGACGTGTGGCTTCGTCTCATCATCTAGAGCTTGCCTTACTGCATGTTTGGACCTGAGACAGGAGGAGCAGCGAGAATTAGGGTTTCTTCTCTTTAGTGTAGGCTAGTGTAGTTCTTCTTCTTCGTTTATTTTGTATTTTCTTTCTTTTTTAGATCTTATAATAGGACTGAATTGATTTTGGAGAGAGAGATATTGATGTAATAGGGAGTGATAATATATGTAAATGTGTCTCCTTTCTTCTATATTGTAATCTTTTCTATCTTCTACATGATGCTTAACTAGTTTTTCTTCTCATGGCAATTTAGCTACTAACTACTAGCTAACCACTTAATTGATAATCCACATGAGTCTAATAGCCTCTACTAGGCCTTACTCTTGCAAGAGCCATTGATGGTTATGATGATGGATTCTAACATCCTAACATCAAACCACTAACAAGCTAACTTGCAATGTCTTCATTATTTCATGCTCATGATGATCTAATAGTAGCTTGCACCTTATTGTGTGAAATGGATGTTTTTGAACGTGGAAGAACAATCTTATAAGCCATGCTTTGTATCATTTCTTAAAACCAAGGACTAGTGACGGCCAAGGATCCATGTGAGGCAACTATCAGTGCTAGGTCAAAAATTATGATCGAGCCAAACCTGCAAAAAAAATAGAGAAATTTAGAACAGTGCTAGGTCTCAATTCTACCGTGTAGCCTAGGGCTAACGGGTCGTGATCCACAGGGAGGGACAGCGATGGAAGCTTTATATTAAGTTTCTTCTTTTAATTAACTAAAACAGATTTGAGAGTTCTCTTCTCAGTTTTAAAAGAAAATAAAAATAGTTAAGAGGAAGATGGTAGAAGAAGAGATGATGGTATCGTTGTTTTTTTAGCAATGAAAGAAAAGGAGCCAAAAAGAGATAAAGAAAAGTGTGGATACAAAAATTAGAAATAAAAGAAGAATATTTACGTCTACTATTTAACCATAATGAAATTTACCTTAGTATGGAGTAAAGCAACGTAGTAAAAAAGAATAAAGGAAAAAAAGGCTTCGGGGAGATTGAGCACAACAAAGAAAAGTGGGAAACCTCCATTGATTGTCAAAGTATTATTTTCCATTTCAAAAAGTTTTAAAGAAAGATTTTTTTTGTTTAAATTAGTGAAGTTAGCATATTAGTAAACCCTTCCCCTCCCTAACTCATGCATTGTCCTCAATGTATGAATGAAATGTAATAATACATGAAAAAAGAGAAAGGGAAGGAAAATTGTCACCTCAAGGTTGAAAATCACCTAGAGGGGGGTGAATAGGTGATTATGCTAATCTAAGGCCAATTTAAAAAATTATGAAGCAAATGCAATGAGATGAATGAATGAATATGGCAATAGCAATCAAAAACACAAAGTAATAGCAATGGAAAGTAAACCAATCGCAAACACAAAGATATGTTATCGAGGTTCGAGCACCCAGCTCTACTCCCCGCCTTCCCCAGAAGGATTCTAGCTACTTCCACTATCACAAAGATCTCAATTACAATGGAGTACCCAACTCCTACAATTTCAGCACAATAGAATTCCTTAGTAATCAAAAGATCACAAACTCTCTCTTTCAAATATCTCTTCCCTTACAAAGGTCCTTAGAGAATATTGAGAAGGAATGAAGCTCTTGTGTAAGTGAAGAAAGAAAATCAAATTCAGAGAGTATATCAAGAACACTTCTGAAAATGAATGAGAAATATCAGCACAAAAACAAGAAACAAGCTCTTTTGAAATATCCCAAACTTTTGAATTTTCTCTTGAATAATTGTTGTAAAGAAACTCTCCCCAAACACCCCTATTTATAGGAGAGGGCTAGGGTTTAGGGTTAGGAATTAATTACTGAAGATTAGGAAGTAATTAGTTCCAAATATACCCTCCAACGGATATTTAATTTCAAAAATCAAGTTAAAACAGATTAAAAATATGCCCGTTTTACTGTTCAACGGCCATATCGGTCGACTGGCCCGGTCGACCGATAGTTCAAAAATTTGACCGTTATGAACTATCGGTCGACTGGTACAGTCGACTGATCCTGACTGAGACTCAAAACATGTACCGGTCGACTATCGGTAGATAGCCGGTCGACCGAAAAGATAAAAGATAAACTATCGGTCGAAGGCCGGTAGACCACCGGTCGACTGGTAAGATACAGAGAGCAAACTAAAAATTTCGGTCGACTACCGGTAGCCTACCGGTCGACCGACAGACGTGCACACGGATACGTGCACTCTGCCAGATCTTCGGTCGACTGGTGGTATATTGCCGGTCGACCGGCTCAGGTCAAAAATTGAAATAGAAAGGGAATTTTGAGAGGAAAAATATTTTGATCAAAACTATTTTGAACAGGAAATCAGTATACAACATAAAAACAGATTTGTAGAAGGAAGAATGAGTGTTAAAGTATTTTTGTATATTTTATGAGGAATAAACTTGGAAATAGCATACGCGTGAAAACGTGTGTGTTTGAGCTTCAAACCTACTCTCTATTCTTTAACATGCTATAAAGCTATAAAACAAAACCTAAGGACCTCTGAAGCAATCTTTGAGCCATCCAATGCCTTGCAAGTGCCTTCTCTTCTATGATCCTTCCTTGATGTGCAATTTGCCTTCATTGCTATATGGAACTTAGAAGTTTTTGCAAAAGCGAAGCGAATGAGCTCTAAACATGGTACAAAACCTGAAATGCATCTTGATCAAATCATTAGTACCAAATAGCACTTATTTGGTTTGTTATCATCAAAACATAAAACAATGGAGAGTGTAACCTCTTGGGCCAACAATCTCCCCCTTTTTGATGATGACAAAACAAATAGGCTATTTACAAAAATATGGGGAGGAGAAAACTCCCCCTCAAATTATGCTATATTTAAACATTATAAATATGCTCTAGATACCAATAATTGAAATGATAAAAAGAAATGATGCACCAATTATTGAAATCAACAATACAATACAAATGAAACTTTAAAACTTGTACTTGATACCAAAAACACCAAAAATCAAAAATTTGCTCCTTGATACCAATTTAAACTTAAATCATAGAGATTCAAAAAACACATAAAAACTCATAAATTCATATGGAACCAAGACCAAATGAACTTATTTTTGTACATGTAACTTATTCTCCCCCTTTTTGTCATACATCAAAAAGGGTTATGAAAAACATGTTTAATCAATAATACACATATTTAATTCTCCACAAATAAACGAAAATCTAGCAAAATCAAGTGGTTTTGTAAAAATATCGGCTAGTTGAAAATCGGTGGAAACATAATCAATATCAATATCACCTTTCTCAAAATGATCTCTAAGAAAGTGATATCTAATCTCAATGTGCTTGGTCTTACTATGTTGATTTGCATTTTTAGTTAAATGAATAGTACTAGTATTATCACAAAATATTTTAATATTTTTATAATGCAAATCATAATCAAGGAGAGTATGTTTCATCCAAAGGACTTGTGCACAACAAGCCCCCGCGGCAACATACTCCGCCTCGGCGGTTGATAGAGCTACGGAATTTTGCTTCCTAGAGGACCATGAAACAAGACAATTACCGAGAAATTGACATGTCCCACTAGTACTCTTTCTATCTACTCTACAACCCGCATAGTCTGCGTCCGAATAACTAATCATAGAAAAATCTATAGTTTTCGGATACCAAAGACCTAATCCAATCGTTCCCTTAACATATCGAATAATGCGTTTTACGGCAATTAAATGAGATTCTTTGGGACACGATTGAAATCTAGCACAAAGACACACACTAAACATGATATCCGGCCTACTTGCCGTTAAATATAAAAGACTACCTATCATGCTTCTAAACAATTTAATATCAACATTTTTACCTTGTTCGTCCTTATCAAGCTTGGTTGTAGTTGCCATGGGAGTGTTGCAAGTTTTAGCGTCTTCAAGTCCAAACCTCTTCACGAGTTCCTTTGCATATTTGGCTTGGCTAATGAAGTTCCCATCTTGCAATTGCTTGACTTGGAGTCCAAGGAAGAAGTTGAGTTCACCCATGGAGGACATTTCAAATTCTTGTTGCATTACCTTTTCAAAATCCTTGCATAAAACTTCATTAGTAGAACCGAAAATTATATCATCAACATAAATTTGGACAATCAAAATATCATTATCAACATGCTTAGTGAATAGAGTAGTGTCTACTTTGCCTTTAATAAAATTGTTTGAAATAAGAAAACTTGAAAGCCTTTCATACCAAGCTCTTGGAGCTTGTTTCAAACCATATAAAGCCTTATCGAGTTTGAAAACAAAATCGGGATGAACATGATCAACAAAACCGGGAGGTTGAGCAACAAAAACTTCTTCATTAAGAAATCCATTTAAAAATGCACTTTTTACATCCATTTGAAAAAGTTTGAAATTTTTAAAAGATGCATAAGCTAGTGTTATCCGTATGGCTTCAAGCCGTGCTACGGGTGCAAAGGATTCCTCAAAGTCGATTCCCTCAACTTGAGTGTAACCTTGGGCCACTAACCTAGCTTTATTCCTAATGACATTTCCGGACTCATCCAACTTATTCCTAAAGATCCACTTAGTACCAATTATTGGTCTATCGTGGGGCTTAGGAACAAGGTGTCAAACTTGGTTGCGCTCAAATTGATTGAGTTCCTCTTGCATGGCAAGCAACCAATATGGGTCCGTCTCGGCTTCGAGAATGCCTTTGGGTTCTACATGAGAAATGAAAGCAAAGTTACCACATATGTCATGGAGTTTGGAGCGCGTTGTGACTCC
Source organism: Agave tequilana (assembly GCA_038442645.1). NCBI lineage: Eukaryota > Viridiplantae > Streptophyta > Magnoliopsida > Asparagales > Asparagaceae > Agave > Agave tequilana. The sequence continues at coordinate 70,834 of JAVJIF010014868.1, forward strand.
TTTGGAAGCATCACCCAAAATGAGCTCCTTCGGATGATTTGTAGCGTATCTCCAAGCTTTGGGAAGTGGTTGCGCACTTTCCTCATTATCCTTTTGAACTTCACCTAAAGGTTCTTGCTTATCTTCTTGCGCGGGTGAGTCCTTCAAGGATAGTTTCTCCAAGCTTTCACCTAATGGTTCAAACTCTACAACATTCTCAACACACACATTAGATTCTTCAAACTTAACATGCATGGTTTCTTCAATAGTAAGTGAAGATCTAATGAAAACTCTATATGCTTTGCTTGTAGAGGAATATCCTACAAAGATAGCCTCATAAGCCTTAGCATCAAATTTACCCAAATACTCTTTAGTGTTCAAAACAAAACATTTGCATCCAAAAACTTTGAAATAGGAAACATTTGGTTTTCTAAAATGATACATTTCAAAAGAAGTTTTCGAAGAATTTTTGCATAAATAAATACGATTCGATATATAGCATGCGGTGTTTACGGCCTCGGCCCATAAATATTGAGGGAGGTCGTATTCACTTATCATTGTCCTAGCCATCTCTTGAAGTGTTCTATTTTTCCTTTCTACAACTCCATTTTGTTGTGGAGTTCTAGGACAAGACATTTCATGCTTAATTCCCTTTTCATCACAATAAGTTATGAAGAGTTGGTTAACAAACTCACCACCTCTATCACTCCTTATTCTCAAAATCGGAAAACCTTTCTCTTTTTCAACTCTTTTTCTAAAAATCTTAAAGTGAGAAAAAGTTTGATCTTTATTTTGCAAAAAGAAAACCCAAGTAAATCGAGAGAAATCATCAACTAAAACAAATGCAAATCTACTTCCATTTAAGCTTTTAGTTTTAGTTGGTCCAAATAAATCCATATGAATTAATTCTAGAGGTCTAGTTGACATGATATCCTTGATTGGTTTAAAGGAAGACTTGGTTTGTTTCCCAAGTTGGCACGCACTACAAATGCGGTCTTTCTCAAAACTCAAGCAAGGAATACCCTTCACCAATTCCTTTGAATTAATTCTAAAAAGATGTTCAAAAGAAGCATGTCCTAATCTTCTATGCCAAAGCCATGAATTTTCATCAAAAGCATTTAAACACTTAGTAGAACACTCTACATTAAGCATGTCAATTATATAAACATTGTCATCACGAAAACCGGTCAAAATACAATCATTCGATTTAATATCAAAAATCTTGCAAGAAGTATCATCAAAAACAACTTTAAGACCACGATCACAAAATTGACTAATACTAAGTAAATTATGCTTCAAACCATCAACTAAAACAACATTCTCTATTATAGGAGATGTACCAATTTGGATATTACCGATACCAATTATCTTGCCTTTGGAATCATCCCCGAAGGTGACGGAGCCACCTTCCATGTACCTTGATAGGGTTGTGAAGTTGTTGATATCCCATGTCATGTGCCTCGAACAACCACTATCAAGGTACCACCGCTCCCTACGTCTTGGAGCCTTGGTGTGTACCTACATCAAACATTTTAGGACTTGATTTTGGTACCCACATTTTCTTGGGTCCATGAGGGTTAGAACCATTAACCCAAACAAGATTATTTGAGCTATGCAATTTATCATAACAAAATTTTGCTAAATGTCCATTTTTGCCACAATATGTGCATCTATACACTCTACCATATTTAAATGCATAATGAGTGTGTGTTTTGTGAGCATTGGCATTGTGAGCATGAAAAGATTTAGCATGAGAAGCATTAGAAGTATGAGCATGTGGAATCTTATCATGAGAAACTTTAGCATGAGATGTATGCTTTTTGAAAAATTTTTCTTCAAGTTTCTTTGTATTAAAAGCACAATCTTTTAAAACTTTTTCAAAATCACTCATTTTAGCTTTAAAAGAAGAAATTTCATTATTATCAACAATAGGGGTTTTACCCTTACAAGAAATCTTATAAGAATGAAATTCATTTTGAATGGAAATAAGATTAGAAGAAAGATCCTCTTTTTCTTGTGAAATCAAAGCAAGTTGAGATTTAAGAAAAGCAACTTCCTTTTGTAGTTTAAAACACTCCATTTTCTTGTTATCATAAGTTTCGGAAAGTTCTACAAAAGCATGCACTAGAACTTCCTTACTTAAATCATCATCATTATCATCTATAGATTCAAGAGTTTGAGGGGTTACCTTGGGTGTGTTTGCCATGAAACACATGTTTGCGGTGTCCGCCTTTTCTTCATCTTCGGACTCGCTTTCCGAATCCCAAGTGGCCTTGTAAGCCTTCTTTTCGTCTTGCTTTCTTGGCTTGAAGGAGGAAGTCATTTTCTTCTTGAATTCCGGGCAATCGGCCATGATGTGTCCGGGCTTGCGGCAATTGTAGCAAATGATCTTTCGCTCCTCTTTACCCTCAAACTTTCTCCGGAAATTTTGCTTGTTCTTCCGGTACATCCTCTTGATGTTGCGCACGAGGAGGGAGAGCTCCTCATCTTCTTCTTCATCTTCATCTTCGTCTTCAATGGTGGAGGAAGAAGACTTGAAAGCGATAGACTTCTTCTTTGTTGGAGCCGCCTCTTCTCTTGCTTTCTTCTCCATCTCATAGGTTTTGAGGTTCCCTATGAGACTTATGATGTCCATCTCGTCTTTGTCGTTCAATTCCTTCAAGGTAGTAGACTTGATCTCCCAAGATGGAGGAAGAGCCCGTATCACCTTGCGTACCTTTTGGTCGTTGGAGATGATGTCACCTAATGAAGAAAGACCATTAGTGATTTTTGTGAAACGAGTAATCATGCAATCAATTGTTTCATCATCTAGCATCTTAAATGATTCATATTGAGACCGCAAGAGATCTACTTTGGCTCTCTTGACTTGTGAGGTCCCTTCATGCGTGACCAATAAGTGTTGCCACATCTCATAGGCGGATTGGCAATGAATAACACGTGTAAGGTCATCCTCATTCAAGGCGGTAAGAAGGGAGTTTTGGGCTTTTGAGTTAGCCTCATACATCTTAAAGTCAAGGTCGGTCCAAGTGCCCTCATCACCATCGGGTGCCTCATAGGGTTTGGTCAAGGATTTGGCAACTAAGCTACCTAGTGATTGCAAAAATATAGTCATCCTAACCTTCCAAATAGGGAAATTAAGGCCATCAAATTTAGGTGGAGATTTAATGTTGTCGGCCATGTTTACTAGTGTGTGTATGGATGAATGAAAATGTTGATTAGCAATATTTTAGGATCTCTCTAAGGATGTTAAGCCAAACCTAGAGTCCAAGCTCTGATACCAATTGAAAATCACCTAGAGGGGGGGTGAATAGGTGATTATGCTAATCTAAGGCCAATTTAAAAAATTATGAAGCAAATGCAATGAGATGAATGAATGAATATGGCAATAGCAATCAAAAACACAAAGTAATAGCAATGGAAAGTAAACCAATCGCAAACACAAAGATATGTTATCGAGGTTCGAGCACCCAGCTCTACTCCCTGCCTTCCCCAGAAGGATTCTAGCTACTTCCACTATCACAAAGATCTCAATTACAATGGAGTACCCAACTCCTACAATTTCAGCACAATAGAATTCCTTAGTAATCAAAAGATCACAAACTCTCTCTTTCAAATATCTCTTCCCTTACAAAGGTCCTTAGAGAATATTGAGAAGGAATGAAGCTCTTGTGTAAGTGAAGAAAGAAAATCAAATTCAGAGAGTATATCAAGAACACTTCTGAAAATGAATGAGAAATATCAGCACAAAAACAAGAAACAAGCTCTTTTGAAATATCCCAAACTTTTGAATTTTCTCTTGAATAATTGTTGTAAAGAAACTCTCCCCAAACACCCCTATTTATAGGAGAGGGCTAGGGTTTAGGGTTAGGAATTAATTACTGAAGATTAGGAAGTAATTAGTTCCAAATATACCCTCCAACGGATATTTAATTTCAAAAATCAAGTTAAAACAGATTAAAAATATGCCCGTTTTACTGTTCAACGGCCATATCGGTCGACTGGCCCGGTCGACCGATAGTTCAAAATTTGACCGTTATGAACTATCGGTCGACTGGTACAGTCGACTGCTCCTGACTGAGACTCAAAACATGTACCGGTCGACTATCGGTAGATAGCCGGTCGACCGAAAAGATAAAAGATAAGCTATCGGTCGAAGGCCGGTAGACCACCGGTCGACTGGTAAGATACAGAGAGCAAACTAAAAATTTCGGTCGACTACCGGTAGCCTACCGGTCGACCGACAGACGTGCACACGGATACGTGCACTCTGCCAGATCTTCGGTCGACTGGTGGTATATTGCCGGTCGACCGGCTCAGGTCAAAAATTGAAATAGAAAGGGAATTTTGAGAGGAAAAATATTTTGATCAAAACTATTTTGAATAGGAAATCAGTATACAACATAAAAACAGATTTGTAGAAGGAAGAATTAGTGTTAAAGTATTTTTGTATATTTTATGAGGAATAAACTTGGAAATAGCATACGCGTGAAAACGTGTGTGTTTGAGCTTCAAACCTACTCTCTATTCTTTAACATGCTATAAAGCTATAAAACAAAACCTAAGGACCTCTGAAGCAATCTTTGAGCCATCCAATGCCTTGCAAGTGCCTTCTCTTCTATGATCCTTCCTTGATGTGCAATTTGCCTTCATTGCTATATGAAACTTAGAAGTTTTTGCAAAAGCGAAGCGAATGAGCTCTAAACATGGTACAAAACCTGAAATGCATCTTGATCAAATCATTAGTACCAAATAGCACTTATTTGGTTTGTTATCATCAAAACATAAAACAATGGAGAGTGTAACCTCTTGGGCCAACAAAGGTGGTGGTTCCGATGGTGATCTTATTGGGCAAAGCATTTCTGCCCAATCTAGTTGTTGTGGATTTTCATGGAACCCACCTTTCATAACCTCTTTCCTATTAACATTTTTATAATTCCCAATATGAATAGGATTGTGCAATTTCCTAGCATGAAATTTTTTCCAATTATATGACCAATTTTGAAATATCATCACGGAGTCATATTGATCTAAACCTTGGTCCAACAGTGGAATGTGTTTTTGTGGAATGGATGATTCGGGCTCAACAATAAAAGGAATAGGAACTGATACTTACTCGGGAATAAAACTCAAATCAAGTTTAGGTTCGAGAGTCAGAGTTGGTTCATGGGTTTGATCCAAATTATAGAATTCAAGTTCACATTTATTTTCTAACAATGGAATATAACTATCCAACATAGGTAGTTCATGATCAAGCTCCATAGAGATAAGAATCAGTGTTGACTTCAAAATTGGGTCCAAATCGGGTAAGGATACCGGAATCAGCATAGATTCAAAAAGTAAAAATGAATCACAACATTTGAAATCGATGTCACATTCATCTTCAAATTCAATCTCATTGAAATAAAAACTTGCCAATTTGTCAATGGGTTGATAGTGGTCAAGTTCAAAATTATATGGTGAAATCGAATCTTGGTTAAAATCTCTAAGATACCGTGATTCATTATCAATATGACTAGGAGAATCAGGAATGGTCAAAAATATGTTAGGTAAAGTTTCCTTATTCCTATCATTCATTGTGTTGACCAAATGACTTACTTTTACTTCTAGCCTATTAAGAGATTTGAGACAATCTGTTTGGAATTGAATACAATCATTTTGGGACTGAATCATGAATTCCCTATTCTTTTCTAAGTAAACTGATTCTTCTTATTGTTGTAGGACTTGGAAATTAGAGTAAGGATCTTGGATTTGGGAATTGTTTGGGAGAATTGAGTCCGCTATGATTTGTACCTGTCGTGTGGACTCAAGGAAGGCTTCAAATTTCTTTTCTAAAGAAGATTTCTCTTCTATAGGTTGGTCTTGGTATGGATTATATAAAACTGTTTGTTGGTAAGGTTATTGATAGTAAGACTCGAGGGAGTTGTAACCTCACTGACAACGTGAAGAGTGGTGATGATTGTCCCATTCTTGTTCATAATACTGGGATTGGGGCATATATTGATTCAGATATGACCAATCTGACATACTTGATTGGTTAGAGCTATGTAATGCCGGGTTGGTAATATCCAAATTAAAAGAGGTTGGGTGAATTATAGATTTGAGTTATAATCAGAGTAATTGAAATTATAATCCATTTTCACAAGAACCAAAAAAACAAACAAATAAACAAACAAGAAAATAAAGAAAAATCTAGCCTATGTTAGGGTAGAGCTTAGACCTAGATAACTCCTAACTGTTGATTATCTATAGGAGATATATTGCAGAACCTGACCACAAGTTAATCAGCCAGGTAGGGGCAAGATTAGTGGGAGGTATCCCTGCCTAAGCAACGTGCCTAATATGCCAAACCATCAGCCTTCGAGGTTTCGCCCCTCATTCCCCAACCTTAGACACCGATTTGTCAAGAGTTAACTTCTAATAACTTCCCCTTAGCTCAATTCCTATTTGACTCCGAGATGTCTCTAGGGTCAAGCCTACTCAATTTTATGTTAGGCTGGGTTAGTGAGTAAGGAGATGATTTTTAGGCTAAGGAAGGGTAATGATTTTCCCGCCTTATCTTGTTCTTAGTCTTTTTAGTGCAGTGTACAAGTATAAAGCAAAAGGTAACAGTCAAGTAATTTGAATCACTCAAAATATATTTCCTAAACTATATGCAATGCACATATACCTTTGCTCCAGAACTCTTCAACAGTAATGTAAAGAGACAAAATAGACAGATGCCCTAAGATGCAAGAGTCGAAATATTTTTTAGCATTTACAAAGTAACAAGTTACTGTTGATTAGAAATATATTCAGAGTGAGTTAAACAGATAAGCTAATAACTGCAGATAGCTAATCTCTAAAAAGCAACCTACAGGAGATTAGTAGTTCACCACCGTTGTGGTCTCTGATGCTCTGCCTTATTGGACAGGGGCACAGAGTAGCAATATGTCCACTGTAGCTCCTAGTTTTGTGTAATAAGCCCCTGTAAACCAAAACAAAGAAGAAAAAAGAGGTTAATTCATTAAAGTAAATTAAAAAGAAAGAAAACTTACCGTCCCTCCCAGGTAACGGCGCCAAAATTATGATCGAGCAAACCTACAAAAAAAATACAGAAATTTAGAACAGTGCTAGGTCCTTAATTCTACCGTGTAGCCTAGCGCTAACGGGTCGTGATCTATCGGGAGGGACAGCGATGGAAGCTTTATAGTAAGTTTCTTCTTTTAATTAACTAAAATAGATTTGAGAGTTCTCTTTCTGTTTTAAAAAAAATAAAAATAGTTAAGAGGAAGATGGTAGAAGAAGAGATGATGGTATCGTTATTATTTTAACTATAAAAGAAAAGGAACCAAAAAGAGATAAAGAAAAGTGTTGATGCAAAAATTAGAAATAAAAAGAAATAAAAGAAGAATATTTACCTCTACTGTTGAATCATAATGAAATTTACCTTAGCATGGGGTAAAGCAAAGTAGTAGAAAAGAATAAAGGGAAGAAAGGCTTCGGCGAGAGTGGGCACAACGAAGAAAAGTGGGAAACCCCCATTGATTATCATCTTCGATATATGCTTCTTGAAGAAAAGATTATAATAGTATCACTCTACAATAACTCTTCCTCTTTTTTGATCATGTAACTCTCTCTAGCCTAAAAATAAAATAAAATAAAGAAAATAAAAATTACATTAAAGAAGAAAAGAAAACATAAACTAAATCTCTCTCTGGAGTGGTGTCTTTTCTGCCTTTAATGTATGAGGGTATTTATAGGAGAAAATCAGAGGGATAAAAAATGTATGAAGATAGAAAAAGCTGGATTCTTAATTTGAATTCTCCCATTATCTCCAAACTTGATTTGATTTATCCAGAAATTTAATTCTGATCTATAGCTTGTTGGTGTGTTGATTGTTGAATATCATTTATCAAATTATAGAATTTGAATACATGATCAACAGAAGAATTGTAGCCCTTTAAGTTTTCTTTCTGTAGCATCTTGAATCATTATATTTGAGCTTCGGTAGCGAACATTATGTTTAAAATTCTAAACTATATACAGCCTGAATTCAAATCTAAGTTGCTTCAAGTCATCTGTTGATCTTCTCTCTATCCATTTATCCTCTTGGATTTTCAGTTTATCTTCTAAAATTGATAAGATATCCATTTATCTTTAGCAAAATCTATAGGTTTTTAAACAATCCATTTTTTTCTTGAATTTAAATGATATTATCTTATCTGATATATCCAGTTTTCAGATAAGATAGCTTCCAGAACCTTTGGATTTGAATCGATCCCCTTTCTTTTGAACTTTTGAATTTAATTGGATAAATTTCATGATCATTTTCTCCCTATCATACCGTGCATGAATTAGGATATTAAGACAAGTTATTTGTATTATCCATTATACAATATATGTAGGAATATAATAATATTTATGCAATATATGTGTCCAAACGCACCCCACACTTATCTTTTGCTCGTCCATGAGCAAACCAAAGGGGAAAAAAACTAAACTAATCAAACCTAACTCACTTTCACAGAAATTACGGTTGCATTTAGCACGTGCAACAAGCCGTTAAACCTCTAGGTTACCCCTAGAGGACGAGTTTTGTCTCGTGAGGGTTTTCAGTGGATTGCACCCACAAAATCCATAAATAAAAAGAAATAAACTGTTAGTATTTTGTTTTGAAAACGCATTTTGAAAGGAAAAATATTTGAAGTATTATTGTAAAATTTCATATAATCTATAAGTCTTAGGATTATCAAAACTTAGTTATTTATAAACTTAGTCTTTATTCAAAAACTTATTTTCAATCAAATAAGGATTAAAATTGTATTTCTCATCTAGTCTATTATTTTATCTTAAGTTATATGCACCTTGTGACCGTGAAAATTGGCTTAGGATTCTTCAACTCTAACTCTTATGCCTTATTATTTTCTTTTCTTTTTCTTTTAATTTATGGCGGTAATATCCCTTTGCTCCATTAGGCTTTCTAATTCGCTCATGTAACGAGCCTTAGTCGGTGACTCTAAAACCAAATGGTTTTAGGGCACCGAGTGAGAAAACCCCTCAAGGACTTAGGACTAGAGCAAACAAGGCTACAAAACCAAGGATTTTTATTTATATGAACCACTTTTAGGCGTGAATACTTATACTTTATGAGGCACAAATACCTAGCTTAATCAGAGGATTTTTTTTGATATATGTATATATATATATATATTTTATATAAGGCATAAGAATCTTTGTTTTAGAACCTTAAGTGTGTAAGTGTATAAAGTATACATATTTCATCAAGGTGAAATTAAGACTAAACTACTTTTTCAATTTTTCTTCCTAACCTCAAAATCAACAAATAATTTTATTTTGACAGTATATGAAATCCTAATTATGATCAACTTATTCCTTAAAATTAACTTAATTTTTTACAAAAATAAGTCAAAGTATTATTTTCCATTTCAAAAAGTTTTAAAGAAAGAATTTTTTTAAATTAGTGAAGTTAGCATGTTAGTAAACCCTCCCCACACCTAACTCATGCATTGTCCTCAATGTATGAATGAAATGCAATAATACATAAAAAAAGAGAAAGGGAAGAAAAATTGTCACCTCAAGGTGGTGGTTCCGGTGGTGACCTTATTGGGCCAAGCATTTCTACCCAATCTAGATACTGTGGATTTACATGAAACCCACCTTTCATAACCTCTTTCCTATTAACATTTTTATAATCTCCAATATGAATAGGATTGTGCAATTTCCTAGCATGAAATTTTTTCTAGTTATATGACCAATTTTAGAATATCATCACGGAGTCATATTGATCTAAACCTTGGTCCAACAGTGGAATATGATTTTGTGGAATGGATAATTTGGGCTCAACAATAAAAGGAATAGGAACCGATACTGACTCGGAAATAAAACTCAAATCAAGTTTAGGTTCGAGAGTCAGAGTTGGTTCATAAGTTCGGTCCAAATCATAGAATTCAAGTTCACATTCATTTCCCAATAATGGAATATGACTATCCAACATAAGTAGTCATGTTCAAGCTCTATAGGGATAGGAATCAATGTTGCTTCGGAATTGGATCCAAATCGGGTAAAGATACCGAAATTAGCATAGATTCAAAAAGTAGAAATGAATCACAATATTGAAATCGATGTCACATTTATCTTCAAATTCAATCTCATTGAAATGAAAATTTGTCAATTTATCAATGGGCTGATATTGGTCAAGTTCAAAATTATATGGTGAAATCGAATCTTGGATAAAATCTCCAAGATATCATGATTCTTCATCAATATAACTAGGCGAATCAGGAATGGTCGAAAATGTATTTGTAGAGTTTCCTCGTTCCTATCATTAATTGTGTTGACCAAATGACTCACTTTTACTTCTAGCGTTTTAAGAGATTTGAGATAATCCGTTTGGAATTGAATACAATCATTTTGGGACTGAATCATGAATTCTATATTCTTTTTTAAGTCAACTGATTCTTCTTATTGTGGTAGGATTTGAAAATTAGAGTAAGGATCTTGAATTTGGGAATTGTTTGGGAGAATTGAGTCCGCTATGATTTGTACTTGTCGTGTGGACTCAAGAAAGGCTTCAAATATCTTTTCTAAAGAAGATTTCTCTTCTTTAGGTTGGTCTTGGTATGGATTATATGAAACTATTTGTTGGAATGTTGTTGATAGTAAGACTTGAGGGAGTTGTATCTCCACTGACTCGGTAAAGAGTGGTGATGATTATCCCATTCTTATTCATAGTACTGGGATTGGGGCATATATTGATTCGGATATGACCAATCTGGCATACTTAATTGGGTAGAGTTATGTATTGCCGGGTTGGCAATATCCGAATTGAAAGTGGTTGGGGGTGAAATATAGATTTGAGTTATAATCAGAATAATTGTAATTATAATCCATTTTCACAAGAATAAATAAAAACAAACAAATAAACAAACAAGAAAATAAAGAAAAATCTAGCCTATGTTAGGGTAGAGCTTAGACCTAGACGACTTCTAACTGTTGATTATCTATAGGAGGTATATTGCAGAACCTGATCACAAGTTAATCGGCCAGGTAGGGGCAAGATTGATGGGAGGTATTCGTGCCTAAGCAACTGGCCTAATATGTCAAACCACCAGCCGTCGGGGTTTCGCCTCTCAATTCCCAACCTTATACACCGATTTGGCAAGAGTCAACTTCTAACAACTTTCCCCTTAGGTCAATCCCTATTTGAGTCCGAGATGTCCCAAGGGCCAACGTCTACTTAATTTTATGTTAGGCAGGGCTAGTGAGTGAGGAGATGATTTTTGGGCTAAGAAAGGGTAATGACTTTCCCACCTTACCTTATTTAAGGATATACCCTTAGTCTTTTTAGTGCAGTATACAAGTATAAAGCAAAAGGTAACAGTCAAGTAGTATGAATCACTCAAAATATGTTTCCTAAACTATATGCAATACACACATACCTTCGCTTCAACACTCTTCAACAGTAATGTAAAGAAACGAAATAGACAGATGCCCTAAGATGCAAGAGTCTAAACATTTTTTAGCATTTACAAAACAACAAGTTACTGTTGATTAGAAATATGTTTAGAGTGAGTTAAACAGATAAACTAATAACTGCAGAGAGCTAATCTCTGAAAAACAACGTGCAAGAGATTACAGTTAGAAGTTCATCATAGTTGTGGGCTCTGATGCTCTGCCTTATTAGATAGAGGCACAGAGTAGTAATAAGTCCACTGCAGCTCCTAGTTTTCTGTAATTAGCACCTGTGCACCAAAACAAAGAAGAAAAAGGGATTAATTCCTTAAAGTAAATTAAAAAGAAAAAAAACTTACCGTCCCTCCCCGGTAACGGTGCCAAAATTATGATCGAGCCAAGCCCATAAAAAATATAGAAACTTAGAACAATGTTAGGTCCTCAATTCTGTCGTGTAGCTGAGGGCTAACGGGTCAGATCCACAAGGAGGGACAGCGATGGAAGCTTTATAGTAAGTTTCTTCTTTTAATTAACTAAAACAGTTTTGAGAGTTCAAAAATAGTTAAGAGGAAGATGATATAAGAAGAAATGATGGTATCGCTGTTGTTTTAGCTATAAAAGAAAAGGAACCAAAAAGAGATAAAGAAAAGTGTTGATACAAAAATTAGAAATAAAAGAAGAATATTTACCTCTGCAGTTAAAACATAATGAAATTTACCTTAGCATGGAATAAAGCAGAGTAGTAGAAAAGAATAAAGGAAAGAAAGGCTTCGGCGAGATTGAGTGATTGAAGCTTTACCTGCACACAAAATACGGAATTACAGAACTAAAAAATAAAGATGTGCAAGTGCTCAATTCTACCGCGATAGTAAGTGGCTATGCGGGTCGTGATCCACAAGGAGGGTTTGCGATGGAAGCGTTACAGTTCTTTATTGAAATCTTTTAAGAAAATAAAACGAAGGTTCTTCTCTGTTTTTAGTTATGAAAATGAAAAAGAAAGTTATCTTAAAGTTAAAAGAAAATGGAAGATGAAGAAGGTGGAAAATCAGAAAACGATGAAAGCGACTAAGTACAATGAAGTGGAGATGATAGAGTTGGAAGATGTAGTGATTTAATTTACAGAAATGAAAAAGAAAAGAAAACAAATATTTACCTTCTTTTCACCAAAAGCTTACCTTGAGTTCTTAGCTTCAATGTTACCTTGAATTGCAGGCAGTTAGCGCATAGCCCATAAGAGTCGAGTGTTGGTCTCTTCCACATTACATCATCAAGATACGCAAGCATGAAATAATACAGAGAGACTCACAATTCCATCGTCATGAGCTATCGGTGGCACTCGCAAAGGCAAGGCTCTTTCGATGCTTTTAGACTCACTTGGAAGACAGTTGTACCAAAAAGAAAGGTAAAATAGAAAAGAAGAAGAGAACTAAAAAGAACATACAAGGAAATAGCATTGATTTGATTTCATAACAATTGAAGAAAAGAAATAAAACCTTACACCAATTGTCACTTTTAGCTGAAGCTTCAGTCTTGTTCTTCGATGAAAGTTGATCTCCTCAGAGTTACATAAATGAAAACTAAATTACATGAAAAAGAAAAGCAAAAACCTAAACTAAGAAATGAAAAACTAGGCTAAATCCTAATCTGCCTTCTCCTCCTTGCTCAGCTAAAACCAGTATTTATAGGCAAAAAACCTAAAGGAGAAGATCCCAGGAAGATTGGGGGAATCTCCTGGTCTGATGTATTTCCCATATCTTCTTCTGATTTTCTTGTTTTTTCTTCAAAAGTGACAAAACAGCCTTTGATTGTGCTTGATTCAGGGAGGATTCTTCTCAACCTTCCTTACATGCCAAGATTTTTCCTTGATTCAGGGAGGATTCTTCTCAACCTTCCTTATATACCAAGATTTTGCCCACAGGGAGGATTCTTCTCAACCTTCCTTATATGCCAAGATTTGCCCTGATTTCTTCATCTTGATTCAGGGAGGATTCTTCTAAACCTTCCTTATATGCCAAGATTTTGCCCTGATTTCTTCATTTCAAATTTATTCTGAATTAATCAGAATTTGGTGGGCTTTTGGGCTTGTTTCTCTTCATCTCCTTAAGGAATGGGCCTGCAAATAAATTAAACATTTAATTAGGACAAAGCAGATTTATTCTATAATAAGTATGAAAATATGATAATAAATGTGCAACATTAGTGACCAATCATTGAGCACAAAGAAGAAAAGTGGGAAACCTCTTATTGATTATCACCTTCAATATAAACTTCTTGAAGAAAAGATTACACTAGTGTTAAAAGTAAAACAAAATAAAGAAAATAAAAATTATATTGAACAAGAAAAGAAAACTTAAACTAAATCTCTCTCTGGAGTGGTGCCTTTTCTGCCTTCAAGTTATAAGGGTATTTACAGGAGAAAATTAGAGGGATAGAAAATGTATGAAGATAGAAAGAGCTAGATATTTCTTAATTTGAATTCTCCTCTTATCTCCAAACTTGATTTGATTTATCTAGAAATTCAATTCAGATCTGCAGCTTATTGGTGTGTTGATTACTGAATATCTCTTAACAAATGATAGAATTGGAACGCATGATCAACAGAAGAATTGTACCCCTTTAAGTCTTCTTTTTGTAATATCTTGAATCATTAGATTTGAGCTTCAGTAGCGAACATCATGATTAAAATTCTAAACCATATCCAGCCTGAATCTGAATCTAAATTGCTTCATCTCATCCGTTGATCTTCTATCTATCCATTTATCCTCTTAGATTTTCAGTTTGTCTTCTAAAATTATAAGATATCCATTTATCTTCAGCAAAACCGATAGCATTTTTAAACAATCCTTTTTTTCTTGTATTTAAATAATATTATCTTATCTGATATATTTAGTTTTCAGAAAAGATAGCTTCTAGAATCTTTGAATTTGAATCGATCTCCTTTCTTTAGAACTTTTGAATTTAATTGGATAAATTTTATGATTATCTTCTCCCTATCATACCTTGCATGAATTAGGACATTAAGACAAGTTATTTGCAATATTCATTATAGAATATATATAGAAATGTAATAATATTTATGCAATATATGTGTCCAAACAGTTATGATGATGGATTCTAACATCCTAACATTAAACTACTAACAAGCTAACTTGCTATGTCTTCGTTATTTCATTCTTATCTCTACTTGATTTTGATGATCTAATAGTAGCTTGCACCTTGTTGTGTGGAATGGATGTGTTTGAATGTGGAAGAACAATCTTATGAGCCATGCTTTGTATCATCTCTTGAAGCCAAGGACCAGTGAGGGCCAAGGATCTATGTGAGCCAACTATCACTAAGAGGTTAGCATGATTAGCAGAGCAATTAGTAGTAAGTAGCCATGAAGTTTTCTTTCATCATTTCCCTCTTTCTTTTTACTTTGTTTTAAAAACTATTTCCAAAACCTTTTTATTTTTTTATTGGTGTTTTCGCCATATTTTTGGTTCACTTTTGTTTTCATCTTCTTCACAACAAGTTTATCTTTTTTTCTATTTTGTTTTTAAATCTATTTTTCAAATCACTTTACAACACTTTCACTTTGTGTTTTACTTCACTTTTCATTTCATCTCTATTTTATTATTTTTTTTTATCGATTCACAACCACTTCTCATTTGTTTTCACTTTGCCGAGTCATGGCCTTCTCCACTTATCACTTATAAATTTCTTTTATTTTCTTTTTCTTTTTCTTTAACTAAGAAGAACTCGTTAACATAACTCATGAATGGACCGTTAATGCTTCTATCGCCTCCTGTCCCTGCGGATTTGACCCGTTGAGCGAATGCTATAACAGAAGTATCGAGAGAATATTAACACATACGTATTTACACTGATTTAAAAATGCACATTTTCAAGTGCTAGTTTCCACCCGATCCAAATTTTGGTGCCGTTGTCGGGGATGGGAATGGTTTTGATTTCATATTTTTGTTAACATTTTATTTTTTGTTTTGGTGTGCAGGGTAATTTTTGCAGAAACTGAACATTGCAGAAGTATAGCCTTGCCTGCATCTCCTGCTTTAGAAAGCAGGGACCCTGCTTCATAAATTTTGCCGCGTAAAGGTCAAAAAAGCAACAAAAATGCACCAATTTTGTGGCGTCTGAACTTCATCTTTGCAAAGATCTTGCAAGTTACATATATTGTTTAATTCATCTACTAGTTATCTGCATTGATTGCCTGAACACTAAAATAAACTAAGAACTAAAATACATTATTTGGACGTTTTTAAAACAGTTTAGATATTTGCATTTAGGCACGTGTAAATTTCAATTCCAATATCCTATATTTTGTTCGATTGTTGTAATCTAGCCTGAGATGTACATATGGCATTGTATATACCATAGGACAAACACGTTGGTAATTTACTCCCTTTCGATGTTATTTTTGTCTATATTGTACACTTGCACGAATCAGACTTAAGGGCATAACCAAATATAGGATAAGGTGGGGAAGCTATTACCCTTCCTTAGCTAAAAAATCACCTCCCCACTCACACAACCCAAGCCTTAATAAAAATTGATAGATGTTGGCCCTAGGACATCTCGAACTCATTAAGAGATTGATTAAGGTTGAAACTTGTAAGAATTATACTCTTGTGAAATCGGTGTCTAAGATTGGAGATTAAGAGGTTAAGCCTCGATATACAGTGATTTTGTGTAATCAAGGCCCATTGCTTACACACGGATACCTCCCACCGTATTTTTCTCCTACCTTACCGATTAGCTCGTGGTCAGATTCATACAATAACCTCTCTCGAGTAATCGACCAGTTAGGAGTCGTCTAGGTCTAGGTCAACCATAGTATAGACTTGGTTTTAATTTTTTCTTTCTTTTAGTTTGTTATTTTCTTTTCTTTTTTGTTTGTGAAATGAATTTTAACAACAATTCTTTCAATCCTATTATGATCCATACTTCACACCGACCTTATTTGAATCGAATATATCCAACTCGGCTTTACACAACAAAGACAAATCAGATAAGCCGGACTAGATGTATTCGACTCATTATAACCCATACCTCCTATCTAATGACCAACATTTCAAGAATAATTTCAACTTCATAGAGTCGACTGGGATTCATCTCCCCCGAGTCAAATTTTCTACCTCCTTGTTCACAATTTTCACAATTCTCATAATTTTCACAATATTCATTCCCTGATTATACTTCCTATACTCCTTTTCTAGAACCACCAATTGAAGAAAAATCTGAATTAAAAAAGAGTATGAAAGCTGTACAAGTCATGATTGAATCCCAACAAAACAAGTTCGACTCACAATATTCACAAACTTTTTCATATCATGGTTCATACATTCCTTTTCTACAACAACCCATAGAAGAAAAATCTGAGGTAGAAAAGTGTATGGAAGCCATGTAGGAGGCCGAGCTACAATTTCAGAAATATTGGACTCCCTAATTTCAAAATATTTTCAAGAATCATACTCAGTCTCATTTCTTCAAAATGACCAAACATCAGTTTTGGACATGAGTATAGAACCCTTGTGTGAGTTTGAGAGACAATCTCAAAACTTGTTGGACTCACAATCCTCACAATTTTTCCGAAACAAAGATTCTTACACTCCCTTTCTAGAAAAACTATTTGAAGAAAAATCTGAGCTAGTAAAGTGTATAGGATTCTTACATGAATTCACACAACAATTTAAAAAATTTTCTACCTAGTCTATCGATAGGTTAGAAGCACAATTGAGTCAATTGGTCAACATTCTTAGAAATGAGAAAACTTACGCTTATCAACCTTTAACCAATTTAGATATCTTTTCTCTATCGATCTAGACCAGGAATTATGTTGTTTTGAAAATCACGATTCAATTTTAGCACACCTATTTGAACTTGATCAAAATCTGAATTTTGACAACCACATTGATATTTTGGTAAATTATCTCTTTCCTGAAATTGAACTTGAGCATGAATATGATCTTAAACCTCAAATTGCTAATTCAATTCCACTTTTTCATTCAATGTTGACTATGGTATCTTTACTCACTTCAAATGTTTTTCCAACTAAGCTTTGAATCCTGTGCCCATACATTATGAAATTAAATTACCCATATTTTATGATTCACATCTGAAACTTGACCAACACATAACTTTTGAGAGTTCCATTGACAAATTGACAAGTTCTCATTTTTATGAAATTGAACTCAAAGAAGAATTTACCCAGATTCTCAAATTTGTGATCCAGTTTAAATTTCTGAATCAATATTGACTCCTATTTTATTACCCGATTTGAGTAATATTTTAGAGCCAGTTTTGATTCCCTTACCTGTCATTCTTGAACTTGAATCACCAATCCTCGAAAGTCACATTCCATTAGGGGAAAATAAATGTGGACTAGAGTTTCAACTTTTTGATTTGGACTCAATTCCTGAACCAACTTTGACTCCTGAAACTTTACGTGACTTAAGTCAAATCCTGAGTAGATATTAGTTACTGTACTTTCTGAGCCCAAATCAATCACTTCATCATTTTATACTCGATTCTGGGATAAAGGTGTTGAAAATAATGACTCTGAAATTATTTTGAAAATTTGAAAATTAGGTGGGGTAAAATTCCTAATAAAAATCATCCATGTTCACATTATAATAATGAGTTATATTAGAGAGGTCTCTGGTGAGTTCTTCCAGACTCCACGATCTATGAATTGGACCGCATTTTGTGGACCAGTCAGATCACCATCGGAACAACCACCTTAAGATGAATTCTCCTTCCCTCTATATTTGTTTCGTCCATACATACATTCACAATGAATTGAGGACAATGCATGAGATAAGGTGGGGGAGGGTTTACTAACATAGAGTTTGTAAATTTTCTTTCTTTTTCACTTCTTTTAAGATATCCTTAGAATTTTACCTTTTTGTATAGGAATTTTCCCGAATTTTTTTATAGGAATTTTTCTTTCTTTATAAACTTTTAGAAACAAGAGACAAAGTTTTAATCTATTTTTAAGAAAATTAAGATGATCTTAGAAACTAAAAAGTCTTAAATTATGACATCTTAAAGCTAGTCCAAATAATGGATCTCGTTTAAAATTACAGGCTAAGTAAGATAGATTGGAGAGATAATTTATCCTGATTTTTTCCATAGTATACACTTCACACTTACACATTTTTGGGATGGAAACAAAGACCTAAAATACTATGAAGCAAAAATAATAAAAACCATTTATTAAAGCTGGATAACTATGTCTCAAGAGGCATGATTATTCACGCCTAATGGAGGCCGAAGAAACAAATAATCCCCCTAAGTTTTGTGGCCTTGTTTACTCGAGTCCCTAAGCCTGAGGAATGTTTTCTCATCTAGTGCCCTAAGATTGTTTGATTTGGGAGTCATCGTCTAAAGGCTCACTACTCGTCGGGTAAAGTAGAAGCCTAAGAAAACTAAGAGAAGAAAAAAAAAGAAATATATGTGTGTGTGTGTGTGTGTGTGGCTTAGTGGCTATAGTTGAAATACCAAAAATCTTTGTTATCTCAAAGTGCATATTATCTAAGTTTTATGAAGGATAAAATATTCTATTCAATTTTGAAATCTTACTTTAGTTGAAGATAAGATCTTGCATACAGACTAAGTTTTAGGAAGAATAATTTTTAGTGAACTTATGATCTTTGATCGCTTAAATTTTTGCAAAAATATTTTAAAAACTTGTCTCTCTTTTAAGATGCATTTTTGAAACACTAACTTTTGTTTTCTTTTTTTTATGAATTTTTGGGTGCAATCCAATGAAAACCCTCAGGAGACAAAACTCCTCCTCTATTAAAAATTTAGACGTTTAACAGTTTGTTGCATATGCTCAGTGCAATCGCGTCACCAGCAAAAGTGGTGTAATAACATTTGTAGTATAGTTTTTCTATTTCTTTTTTTGCTCGGGATGAGCAAAAGATAAGTGTGTGGGTGCGATCAGACTATAATATTGCATCTGTATATCACATTTTCCTACCAATTTATGAATAAAATGACGCTTCTCACCCATATTTTGGTCTATTTTGTCAAAGTTAGAATAAGAGCCTAATTAAACTCAATTTTGGGTAATTAATTCTCATTACTTGGAGAGACAGAGAGCTTCAAGAAGATACATTGGATCCAAAAGTTGGGCAGGAATATGAAAAAATCAGACCAATTCACCCAAATTCAGAGATATCTAGAAGGCCTCGTAGCCGGACGAAGCCACGGACCAAAACCAGGGACCTAAGTCCCTGGTATTGCCGCGAAAACGCAACAATTATCGTGTTTCCATGGCACTATGGTGGGTCCACATGTCGATCGTTGATCAGTAAAAAGCAAGTACAAGAATAAGTGAAAAGAGTATGGGTCGATGTTACTGCTTTTGCGATTCTTCCTTAGTAGCAAAGTGGCTATACAGGTCGTATCCACAAGGAGAGCGATGAAAGCTTGATGCGGCTTCTTTGTCCAAGAAAAGAGAAAGTTCTTTATTTCAAAATAAAGAATTGGAAAATGAAAACAAGTTTATTTCAAAAATTGTTTTAAAATGATTTGGTGGTTGTAAAAGTGATTTTTTAGATGGTAAAAGTGCATGGCTAACTTTCTACTAATTGCTTCCACTAATCCCTAACTTCTTGAAGATGTAGCCTCACGATGGATCATAGGCAAGTAAAATCTTTATGCATAGGAACATGTTGGGAACGAATGAAAGTCCTTCCTTTAACTTAGCTTTACACAGCAAAAACTTGGACATTCCCTTATTAAGATTCAATAATAGGCGAGAATAGGGGAAGACACAAGTGCACTAATGGTATCAGCGAAGTTAAAAGGACAATATCTAACTTACAACAACAAGTAACGCACACAAACCCATACATCATCAAAAACCAATTAAGCATGAAATATAAGATAGTACATACTTGTAGGTAAGTTAGAATTAGAACCCTCGTCTGAAAATGTCATAGCTCTCATTTGCACAAGGCTTGTTTGACACTATTGACTCATTTGGGCTTATCAATCAAGTATTAGAGATTAGTAGGTTAGTTGTTAGTTAGCCATGCTATGGAGGAGTTAGTTACACATGATAGTAAAAGAAATAATAAAAGAGAAGAGGTAAAGAGAGGGAGTTACACTACAAGAAAACAAAAGAAAAGAAGAGAAGAGAAAGAAAGTTACACTACAATAAGGAAGTAAAAGTAAATGGAAAAGACAAGTAAATAGAAAGATAAAGAGAAGTAGTTACTTGTATTAGCTTGTCATCATTCAAATACAACTTGTACACACACTTTCTCTCTCTTTCACTCTAATGGCTAAAACTAAAACTAGAAACAACAACTATAATTCCTAACAACAAAGTAACAAATACAACTCTATTTTCTGGATATCATCCAACTGAAGCCCCTGGGGGGGTATTTATAGGCATCAGGGAAAGGGGGCAAGGGGAGACCCTGGCACAAAGCGCAGGTGTGCGCGTGCCCATAAACGCGGCTGGGCCGTGTTTCTATGGCCCTGCCAGGGCGGCACGCGCGCCTGGCTTTGGGCAGCGCGTCGCCCAGTCTGTCCCCTGTTCGCTTGATCTCCTAAATTCGTGATTTGATGCCTGGGCTGACAAAATCTCCTCCCTAAAGTCAATGGCTATTTGGTAGACCTTTAATCACCCATTAAATGGTGATTTAGGGTCTTCTTCTTCATTTGCACACCATGGACCTAGGATCAAGCAAACAATGTTTTATTAGCAGAATTTTACATAAAATAAATATAAGAATGTGATAAAAAATATGAAAAATTAGAGGCTAATCACACCCCACACTTATCTTTTTGCTCGTCCCGAGCAAAACAAAAATAAGAAAATTATTACACTACTTTCGCAGGTAATGCGATTGCACTGAGCATGTGTAACAAGTCTTTAAACCTCTAGGTTTCCCCTAGAGGAGGAGTGTTTCTCCTGAGGGTTTTCAGCGGATTGCACCCACAAAATCCAGTAACTAAAAAAAAGTATTTAGTTGTTAGCAAAAACTCTGTCATGAAATTTTTTTTTTCAATCATTTAAGTAAAAATGACCGAATGATGTAAGAATTAAGTTTAGCCCTCATAAGTCCTCCTATACTTTAGCTTCCATAAAAGAAGAAATTATTGTTTTTCTTTAAATTAAGAAAGGATCTTGTACTTCTAACTCATTCTGTAATTTTGCTTTAGATAGATATGTGTAATGTGTAAGTGTGATGTGCTTGGGATTTTTCAACTCAACTTTGAATATCATTTAAATATATTAATTTTTATCTATTATTCTTGGTTCCATTAGGCTTTCTACTTCACTCATGTAACACATACCAAACCGATGACTCCCGAGCCAGATGGTCTTAGGGCACCAAGTGAAAAAAACGCCCCTCAGGTCAAATATAGAAGTGGAGTAAGCTACGAAATCAAGATTTATTTATACATTATATATTTGTTATTAAAATTTTTTTGGCGTGAGTAATCATTCTTCTTGAGGCACAATTATCCAGCATTTTTTTTTCAGAGTTTTGTTTCTAAATCCCAAGCATGTGTATGTACTTTATGCATATTCTACTAAGGCTAAATAAAAGGTACGAGTTATTTTCCTTATCCCTCTTAACTTTTTTGTCAAACCAATCTTTCTTGATTATTTTGGCAAAACTAAAGATTCATTAATAAGGTTCCCTTAATTCCTACAACCTTTTGGTATTTTATAAAGTGTATGAAATTTCTTTTCAATCTGGAGATTTTTTTTTTTAAAGAAGAAAAAAGTGTTAGCACCCCCCACACCTTTCTAATGCATTGTCCTCAATGAATGTTGATGTAAATGCAAAGACAATAAATAGGATGAAGAAATGATGTCACCATCTTCGTGGACTTGGGCAGGTCAAGGGCGAATAGGCTAAAGATATGTCAAAAAAAATTGTAGAAGAGGGTAAGTATATAAACAATAAGAATATTTATTTTTAGTTGTTGTGCTTGTTGTATGACGGGTCAAAAAGAGTCAGCACACTATCACCCGGAGTTATGATTTAGTGGTCAAGAAGGGCTTCAGTCTTTTCCCGTTCACTTTGAATTTCGTGTTAGACTTAGTGTCTACAATAATCACAGCACCGTGTGGAAAAATGGTGCGCACGAAGAACGGTCCAGACCAACGAGTCTTCAGCTTCCCCGCGAAAATATAAAGCCTCGAGTTGTACATCAGAACCTTATCTCCCAGGGTAAAGTTTTTTCGGGTTATGGTCTAGTCAAGAAAAAGTTTAGTCCTGCTTTTGGTGATTCGGGCATTCTCATACGCTTCATTCCGTATCTCCTCTAATTCTGCGATCTGCAGTTTTCTTAGCTCACCGGCCTTACTCAGATCAAAATTGAGTTATTTAATGGCCCATAGAGCACGATGTTCTAATTGACTGGTAGATGACAGGCTTTTTCAAATACGATTCGATAAGGAGACATCCCAGAATTGTCTTAAAAGCAGTGCAGTAAGCCCAAAATGCATCTGATCGGTCGCTAATGTTGCATATTTAGTATCATATTCCATACTTATTCTAGAATAAAACTTTGCATTGTCTTAATTAATTGCTTAATTTATTTGCAGGCCCATTCTTTACGGAGATGAAGAGAAATGAGCCCAAAGCCCACAAAAATGCTGAATTAAATCAGAATTAATTCGCACTCAGTAAATCAGGGCAAAATCAAGAGGTTGAAAACCGGTTGAGAAGAATCCTCTCAGAATCGATCGGTTAAAGCCAAGAATCCAAGGCCATTTCGTCACAACACGGGACTCAAACTGAAAAACCAACTGAAGATAAAAGTAGAAAGCGAAACCAGGGCGACCCACCAACAGGGTGTGGCCACACCCTGGCCGCGGAAACGCGGCCAAAACCGCATTTCCGCGGCTTGGTTGGGGAGTTAGGGGGAGCGTTTGCTCCCCCGATCTCCCCGGGATCCTCCTCATGTGGGTCATGCCTATAAAAAGGCAGTATTTGCGCTGAAAATGGACGACCATGCAGAGATAGGATTTAGACTAGTTTTCCATTTCTTTAGTTTAGGTCTTTGTTTCTTTTTCATGTAAGCTTTCATTTATGTAATTCAGAGGAGATCAGACTTTCATCGAAGAACAAGAATGAAGCTTGAGCTGAGAGTGACACTGGTGTAAGGTTTCTTTCTTTTCTTTGATCGTTATGAAATCGAATCGGTATTCTTTGTTTGTATGTACTTTGTTTTAGTTTTCTTCTTCTTCTTTTCTACTTAACTTTTCTTTTTGGTACAATTATCTTCCAAGTGAGTCTAAAAGCATCGAAAGAGCCTTGCCTTTACGAGTGCCACCGATAGCTCATGACGATGGAATTGTCAGTCTCTCTATATCATTTCATGCTTGAGGTGTCTTGATGATGTAATGTGGAAGAGACCAAAAATCTACTCTTATGGGCTATGCGCTGATTGCCTCCAATTCAAGGTAACATCGTCGCCATGATTCAAGGTAAGCTTTTGGTGAAAAGAAGGTAAGTAAATATTTGTATTTCTTTTCTTTTATTTCTGTAAATTAAATCACCAACACCACTTCTTCCAAATCTTTCTTTTCAACTCATTTGTACATAGTCATTTTCTGATTTTCTCCACCTTCTTCATCTATCGCTTTCTTTCTAACTTTAACATAACTCTTCTTTAATTTTTATTTCTTAAAACAAAGAAGAAATTTCGTTTTGTCTTCAAAAAGATTTCAATAAAAACTTTGAACGCTTTTATCGCTAACCCTCCTTGTGGATTACGACCCGCATAGCCACTTGCTATAGCGGTTAGAATTGAGCACTTGCACATCTTCATTCTAAATCTATAATTCTGTATTTTTTTGTGCAGGTTGTACCTCAATCAAATTTTGGCGCCGTTGCCGGGGAGGGTAACGTTTTTATTGAAATCTGATTTTTATTGAAAATTTTAGAACTAAAACGAATTTTCTTCTCTGTTGCAGGTTATAGGGCAAGCAAAATAGGAAATTAAGATTGCAGTAACAAATAAGTCGTATTGGGCCTCTGCTCTAGAAAGCAGAGACCAATTACCCTCTGCTTTGCCGCAGTTTCACGGCCAAAGCCGCGGATACGCGGTAAAAAGGAGTTGACTACTAACGTTGTTTTTTTGCAGGGCTGCTTGACTTAAAATTCTAGTTTTCTGCAATTTGTTTCTCTTATATGCCATCACTACAAGCCTGCTAATAAACCAACAGTATAATACTTGTTGAAAAAGATAAAAAATTGATTAGACGTTTGCATTTTAGGCACGTGTCTTTTCAATTCTTTTATTTTACTGTTGAAGAGTGCTGGAGCAAGGTACGTTCGCATTGCATGTAGAATAGGACTCATCTCTTGGTTGATTTTCATTGCTTTGAGTAAATCTTATTACATATCTTGTACACTTGCACAAACTTATCTTAAGGGCACTAACCCATAACAAGATAAGGTGGGGATTTAATCACCCTTCCTTAGCCCAAAAATCAGATTCCAAGCACTCACTAACCCAAGCCTAACTAAAAATGAGTAGACGTTGGTCTTAGGGACATCTCGGACTAAATTAGGAGATTATCCTAAGGGGGAAAGGTGTTGGAATTTGACTCCTTTCAAATCAGTGTCTAGGAAAGGGATTAAGGGCCGAAAGCCCGAAGGTTGGTAGTTATTTAATTAAGGAACGTCTTTGACGGAAAACCTCCCACCAACCTTGCCCTGACCTGGCTGATTAGCTTGTGGTCAAAGTCTGCATTAGACCTCCCGTGGACAGTCTAATCAGTTAGGAGTCGTCTAGGTCATAGGTCTACCCTAACTTAGTTAGAATTTTCTCTTTTTATTTGTTTGCTTATTTGTTTGTTTTTTCTTTCTTTTTTGTATTCTATTGTGTGATATGGCTTATAATAATAATTTTTTCAACTTTAATAATAATCCATATTACACACCGAGTTCATTTTCGGATATTACCAACCCGACATATCATGACTTTAACCAACCTAGTGTGCCGGATTGGTCTTATCCGAATCAATATAACCCATGCCCCAATCTAATAACTATAATTCCATAATAATTTCAACTCTTCACCGAGTCAGTGGGGATTCACCTCCCCTGAGCATAATTTTCAACCAATCTGTCCCCCTTATCCACCTAGTCCACAATATCCCCAAGAGTCATACTCAGTTCCACCAGTCCAAAATAGAAAACCATCAATTTTGGAAAGGAGTATGCGTGAGTCCAAACAACAATCACAAAATCTGATAGACTCACAATTTCACTACCACTTCCAAGACAACACTTCATCTTTTCATCAAAACAATGAATCCATCAACTATGAAGATGCTTGAAGCCATGAATCATGCTCAAAATGCTCGAAATCGTGACATAGATATGTTGGTCGAATCTTTACATTCTCACCGTTTGACCAGTTCTGATATCACTAACCATCCTGTTAGAGCCGATGAGTCAGGTTGTTTTGGAAATCAAGGTTCCATTTCAGAACAATCATTTGAACTTGCCCAAACTCCAAATTTTGAAAAGAATATTGACAGTTTGGCAAGTTATCCTTTCCTGAAATCGAACTTGAAAATGAATATGATCATGAATATCAACTTAGTGATTTAATTTTACTTCCTGATTCAATAATGACTCCGGTGTCTTCACCTGACTTCAATCTTTTCCCTGAGTCAACATTGGATCCTGTGCCAATTCATAATGAAATTGAATCACCCATTTTTGATGATCATATTGAACTTGACCAATTTATACTTTTGAAAATCCTATTGACAAATGGCAAGTTCTCATTTTTTTTTATATTGAACTCAATGAGATATGTGACCTAGATTCTCAAATCTGTGATCCAGTTCAACTTTCTGAATCAATATTGACTCCTGTTTTGTTACCAAACTTGAGTAATATTTTAGAGTCAGTTTTGATTCCCTCACCTATCATTCCTGAACTTGAATCACAAATATTAAGTCACATTCCATTGTTGGAAAATCAATGTGGACTTGAGTTTCAACTTCTTGACTTGGACACACTTCTTGAACCAATCTCGACTCCTGAACCTGAACCTTTACTTGACTTAAGTCATCTTCCTGAGTCGGTATTAGTTCCTATACTTTCTGAGTCTAAGTCAATCATTCTATCATTTCATACTCCATTCTGGGACGAGGTGGTTGACAAATTTGACTCTGAAATCAGTTATGAAATTTGAAAATTAGATGGGGTCAAATACTTAATAAAAATCCTTCATGGATACACAATTTTAATGGGTTATATTAGTGAAATTTCTGGTGGGTTCCTCCGAACCCAACGAAAAGTCGATTGGGCCGCATTTCGTGGACCAATCAGACCACCACCGGAACCACCACCTTAAGGTAACATTTTCCTTCCCTTTCGTCTTTTTCATGCATCTATGCATTAATTCATACATTGAGGACAATGCATGAGATAGGTGTGGGGGAGGGTTCTAACATAACTTTTGTTTTTCTTTTTATTAAAAAATTATTAACATTTTCTTTACTTTTAAAAACTTTTTGAAAATAGAAACAATATTTTGACATATTTTTTGTAAGAACTTAAGTCAATTTTAAGGAATAGGAAAATTCAAATTAGGATTTCTTATACTGGGCCAAAATAAGATTATTTGTTTGATTTTTAGGGTTAGGAAGATAATTTGTCAGAGTAATTTAGTCTTGATCTTTACCTTAATGAAATATGCACACTTCATACACTTACACACTTAGGGTTCAAAAACAAAGATTCTTATGCCTTATAAAAAAAAAAGATAAACAAATCTAATTATTGATTAGCTAGGTACTTTGGCCTAAGCAAGCCTTAGTATTTATGCGAAAGATGATTAGATAAGTTTAAGGAAAAAAATTCACTGATTAAGCTGAGTATTTGTGCCTAATAAAGCATAAGTATTCACGCCTAAAAGGGGTTCATATAATAATATCCTTAGTTTTGTGGTCTTGTTTGCTCGAGTCATTAAGTCCTTGGGGTGTTTTCTCACCCGGTGCCCTAACACCATTTGGTTTGGGAGTCATCGATTAAAGGCTCGTTACATGGGCAGATTAGAAAGCCTAATAGAACTAAGGAATAATACCACCAGAAAGGAAAAAATATATATATGTAAATAAATATGGCATAAGAGTTAGAGTTAATGAACTCTTAGTCAAAATTTTCACAATCACAAGGTGCATATGACTTAGGGTAAAGTAATAGACTAGATGAGAAGTACAATTTGGCTCCTTACTTTGATAGATAACAAATTTTTGAATAGAGACTAAGTGTAGGAATGAAAAGTTCAGTTTTCCTATAACTTATAGATTGCTTAAATCTTGCAATTATATTTCAAATATTTTTCTCTTTCAAAAATGCTTTTCGAAAATACTAACTCTTTATTTCTCTTTCTTTATGGATTTTGTGGGTGCAATCCGATGAAAACCCTCACGAGACAAAACTCGTCCTCTAGGGGAAACCTAGAGGTTTAACGGCTTGTTGCACATGCTCAGTGCAATCGCGTGACCTGCGAAAGTGGTCTAATAATCCTTAGTATAGTTTAGTTGTTTTGCTCGAGGACGAGCAAAAGATAGGTATGGGGGTGTGATCAGTCGCTAATGTTGCATATTTAGTATCATATTTTCATACTTATTCTAGAATAAAACTTTGCATTGTCTTAATTAATTGCTTAATTTATTTGCAGGCCCATTCTTTAAGGAGATGAAGAGAAATGAGCCCAAAGCCCACCAAAATTCTAAATTAAATCAGAATTAATTCGCACTCAGTAAATCAGGGTAAAATCAAGAGGTTGAAAACCGGTTGAGAAGAATCCTCTCAGAATCGATCGGTTAAAGCCAAGAATCCAAGGCCATTTCGTCACAACACGGGACTCAAACTGAAAAACCAACTGAAGATAAAAGCAGAAAGTGAAACCAAGGAGACCCACCAACAGGGTGTGGCCACTTGGCCACACCCTGGCCGCGGAAACGCGGCCAAAGCCGCGTTTTCGCGGCTTGGTTGGGGAGTTAGGGGGAGCGTTTGCTCCCCCGATCTCCCGGGATCCTCCTCATGTGGGTTATGCCTATAAAAAGGCAGTATTTGCGCTGAAAATGGACAACCATGCAGAGATAGGATTTAGACTAGTTTTCCATTTCTTTAGTTTAGGTTTTTGTTTCTTTTTCATGTAATTTTAGCTTTCATTTATGTAATTCAGAGGAGATCAGATTTTCATCGAAGAACAAGAATGAAGCTTGAGCTGAGAGTGATAC
The DNA here is from genome assembly GCA_038442645.1 of Agave tequilana. Lineage (NCBI taxonomy): Eukaryota > Viridiplantae > Streptophyta > Magnoliopsida > Asparagales > Asparagaceae > Agave > Agave tequilana. The sequence goes on from JAVJIF010014868.1 coordinate 99,518, forward strand.
TGGTGTAAGGTTTCTTTCTTTTCTTTGATCGTTATGAAATCGAATCGGTATTCTTTGTTTGTATGTACTTTGTTTTAGTTTTCTTCTTCTTCTTCTTTTCTACTTCACTTTTCTTTTTGGTACAATTGTCTTCCAAGTGAGTCTAAAAGCATCGAAAGAGCCTTGCCTTTGCGAGTGCCACCGATAGCTCATGACGATGGAATTGTGAGTCTCTCTATATCATTTCATGCTTGAGGTGTCTTGATGATGTAATTTGGAAGAGACCAAAAATCTACTCTTATGGGCTATGCGCTGATTGTCTCCAATTCAAGGTAACATCGTCGCCAAGATTCAAGGTAAGTTTTTGGTAAAAAGAAGGTAAGTAATTATTTGTATTTCTTTTCTTTTATTTCTGTAAATTAAATCACCAACACCACTTCTTCCAAGTCTTTCTTTTCAACTCATTTGTACATAGTCATTTTTTGGTTTTCTCCACCTTCTTCATCTATCACTTTCTTTCTAACTTTAACATAACTCTTCTTTAATTTTTATTTCTTAAAACAAAGAAGAACTTTCGTTTTGTCTTCAAAAAGATTTCAACAAAAACCTTGAACGCTTCTATCGCTAACCCTCCTTGTGGATCACGACCCGCATAGCCACTTGCTATAGCGGTTAGAATTGAGCACTTGCACATCTTCATTCTAAATCTAAAATTTTGTATTTTTTTGTGCAGGTTGTACCTCAATCAACATCGTTGAGTTTGACCGACCAATCCTTTCGGTTCTGTTCGACAGTCTTTTCTAGAATGAGCTTGAGTTGTCGATTGGTGACTTCTACCTGCCCATTTGTCTGGGGATGATACAAAGTGGATAACTTGTGATTGATGGAATATTTTTGCATCAGAGCTTCAAAAACTCTGTTGCAGAAATATGATCCATTATCACTAATTATTGCTCTAGGGGTGCCAAATCGGGAGAAGATGTTTTCTTTGAGAAATTTGACAACCACTTTGTTGTCATTGGTCTTTGTAGGCACAGTTTCTACCCATTTAGAGATATAGTCCATAACAACCAAAATGAACTGGTTGCTGAAGGAATTAGGGAATGGTCCCATGAAGTCGATACCCCAAACATCAAAAATTTCAACTTCCAGGATCGGGTTTAGGGGCATCATGTCTCTTCTTGAAATTTTCCCAATCTTCTGACAATCTATGCATGACTTGCAAAAATGGTATGAGTCTTTGAAGAGAGTGGGCCAGTAAAACCCACTTTGTAGAACCTTCTCTGCAGTCTTGCGGGGACCGAAGTGTCCTCCGCATGCAAGTTCATAGCAAAAGCTTAGCACACTCCTCTGTTCTTCCTCTGGTATGCATCGTCTAATAATCTGGTCGGGATAATACTTAAAAAGATATGGCTCTTCCTAGAAGAAGTATTGTACTTGGGCAAAGAAATGACATTGGTCTTTCTTTGTCCAGTCAGCGGGTAATTGTCCAGTGGTCAGGTAATTGACAATGTCCGCATACCAGAGTTCCTTAAAAATGACCAGGATGTGCTCGTCTGGGAAATCCTCATTGATCGGAGCTTGTATGATCGGTGCGTTCAGAATTCATGACAAATGATCTGCAACCACATTTTCTATACCTCGTTTATCCCAAATTTTTAGGTCGAATTCTTGAAGCAAAAGAATCCACCGAATCAATCGGGCTTTTTCTGCCTTCTTGGTCATGAGGTAATTCAGAGCCGAGTGATCCGCAAAAATCACCATTTTGAGCCTAACAAGTAGGGCTAGAGCTTCTCTAATGCGAAGACAGCGGCCAAGAATTCCTTCTCAGTCGTTGTAGAATTCTGTTGGGCGTCATTCAAGGTCCTCCTCGAATAGTAAATCACGTACTGCCTATTATAGATGCGCTATCCTAGAACAATGCCAATAGCAAAATCAGAGGCATCGCACATGATTTCGAATGGTTGGCCAATTAGGAGCAGAATAATAGGCGCAGAAATAAGTTCTTACTTAAGCTTCCCCCATGACTTGAAACATTCAACGTTAAAATCAAAAGGCATGTCCTTAGCGAGCATGTTTGTTAAGGGCCTAGCGATTTTGCTAAATCCTTAATGAACCGTCGGTAGAACCCAGCATGCTCTAAAAAGGCTCTAATATCCTTGATACTTTTGGGTGGTGGAAGCTTAGCAATCACTTCTACTTAGCCTTGTCCACTTCAATGCCTCTCCTAGAAATCTCATAGCCTAAGACAATCCCCTGTCTCACCATGAAGTGACATTTCTTCCAGTTTAGAGTTAGGTTCTTCTCTTGCATCTTTGCAGCACTAGCTCTAGATGATGAAGACACTGATCAAATGAATCTCCGTAGATGGAGAGGTCATCCATAAAAATCTCAAGAAAACGTTCTACCATGTCAGAGAAAAGACTAAGCATGCACCATTGGAATGTTACAGGAGCATTGTACAATCCAAAGGGCATGCGTCGGTAAGCGAAGGTTCCGAACAGGCAGGTGAACGTGATCTTTTCCTGATCTTCTGCAACAATGGGGATTTGATTATATCCCGAGTACTCATCTAGGAAGCAATAGTACTCATGTCCAGCTAATCGTTCTAGCATTTGGTCGATGAAGGGTAGCGGAAGTGGTCTTTACGGGTGGCTGCATTCAACTTTCTATAGTCGATACAGATACAAACCTTGGTAGGCAGTCTTGTCTGCACCAACTCCTTTTGCTCATTTTCAACCACCGTAAAGCCAGCTTTCTTTGGGACCGCATGAATGAGGCTAACCCATTGGCTATCAGAAATGAGATAAATGATCCCATTATCTAATAGTTTCAAAATTTCCGTTTTAAGTGCCTCTTGCATGAGTGGGTTAAGCCTGCGTTGTGGGTCCCTCCTGAGGGTTGCTTCATCAGTTAAATAGATTTATGTTGCACTATGGCTAGACTTATCCCTTTGATGTCCTTCATCGTCCATCCAATGGCCTCCCTATGTCTTTTCAGAATAGACATTAAGCTGTCCTCTTGTTGCTCAGTCAAGTGGAATGTTATGATGATTGGAAAGGTGTCCTTTCCGCCCAGGTAGGCGTACTTGAGGTGTTCAGGTAAGGCTTTTAGCTCTAGGGAAGGAGTTGCTTCATTGGATGCAATCTCTGGGCTTTCAATCCTATGATGAGGTACACTTGGGCTTGATGCCCAATTCACTGCTGAATCTATGATCTGCTCTAGATTAAAATCCTCAGCCTCCAGATCAAACTCTGCCTCTGTTTCTATCTCCATACTTTCCTCATGCTCACTGGTCAGATTTTTAATAGAATTGACCTCAAAAGTCTGATCATTGACATCCCTAGGTTGTCTTTCAAGATTGAAGACATTGACTTCCTTCGTCATATCTCCAAAGATCAATCGCATGGACCCGTTCCTACAGTTGATTATGGCATTGGCTATTGCAAGGAATGGGCGCCCTAAGATGACTTGAGTTTGAGACCTTATATTGGACACAGGTTGCGTCTTAAGCACAATGAAGTCAACGGCTAGATGAAATGCCCGACCCGGATAAGGACGTCTGTGATTTCCCCCTTCGAGATCTTTACAGATCGGTCAGCTAACTGAATGGTGACTCAGGTTGGGCTCAGCTCGCCCAACCCAAGTTGTTGGTATACTGAGAGAGGTAGCAAGTTGATACTTGCTTTCAGGTCAAGAAGAGCTCTACTAATTTCTATCTGTCCTATGGTGTAGGAGATATTGGTTGCCAAGAACACTTTCTTGGGCACATTTGTCTTTCTCTTCTTAATACACATATCCTTAAGAAATTTTGCATAAGCTGGGACTTGTTGGATAGCGTCAAGAAGAGGCACATTCAATTTGACCTGGTTGAACATCTCTAGCATCTTCTCCATGTGCATATTCTTATTGTTGTTCCTAAGCCAATTGGGAAAGGGTGCTATAGGCTTATGAACTTGTTCAGCAGCTTTATCCTTGTCAAATGTTTGGGGAGCAGTTTGGGAGGAACTAGCAGAGGTGGAGGCTGGAGTAGGATCAGGATGGCCTGGACTTTTCTGTTGTTAGACCTGGTTGCTACCTTCTTTTCAGATTGAAGTATGTGAACAGCATTGCACTAGTTAATCGATGGATCCTGAATTTCATATGCTTGATTGGAGGTTTTTGGGTTAACTAGCGGCTGACTAGGTAAGGTACCCTTTGGTGTTTCACTTAGGGAGCTAGCTAATTGGCTCATCTGCATTTCCAATCTCGATATAACTTGTGAATGGTTGTTCAGCGTTTGTCCCTGGTTTTGCATAAAAATGGTTTGGGACTTAATAAAAGCTTCCATGCTCTCCTCCAATTTACTGAGTTTCTTTTCCATAGGTGAACTTTAAGAGGAGGAAGATGGAGCTGGATTGGGAAAATTTGGTGGAGGACTGGGATGGTAAAATTTTTTGGAGAAATTAGGCCTAGGAGGATTGCTCTGGGCCCAGGAGAAATTGGGGTGATTCCTCCAACCTGGATTGTATGTTTGCGAGTAGGGATTGTGCGGCGGTCGTGAGTAAGCCGCGTTCAGGTGTTCAGGTGGCACCTGCTGGGCATGGAAAACAGGGCACTCTTCAAAGATATGATTTGGTGCCTGACAGTATGAACAACCTAGATTGTGAATTGGTGGTGGGTTGATTTGGTTGACATTGGCTGGCTCTTTTGTCTCTAGAGCCTTGATCCTCCTCATTAGGGTTGCAATCTTAGCTTCTGCAGCTATGGATAGTTCTAGAGATAAGAGCCTTCCTCTTGACGCTATAGATTGTGAATTCTTTAGTTTTTTCGAGGCTGGCTCGCATTGTAGGATTTTCTCAGCTAAATCCTCAAATAATTCCCAACCTGGTTCTCAACTTTTTGCAAGAACCCTCCCTGACGCATGGTTTCTAAAAGAGTTTTTGTTTGATAATCTAAGCCATCGTAGAGAATCTGACACTGACGCCATTTCTCCATACCATAGTGAGGGCACTGAGTTAGGAGATCTTTGAATCGCTCAAAGTATCTCCAAAATGGTTCGCTCGGTTCTTGCCTGAACTGCATGATGTTCTTTCTAATGAGGGCAATTTTGTAAATTGGGTAGAATTTCTTAAAGAAGGCTTTAACGAAATCATCCCATGTCGTGACAGAATCTACCACCAAACTGTACAACCATTTCTTTGCTAGGTCCTTTAGGGAAAAGGGGATGAAACGTAACCTAACGGCATCGTTTCCTTGCTGGGGTATACGCATCATGAGGCACAGTTCTTCAAATTCCCTAACAAAGAAGTATGCGTCCTCTGACTCTAAACCGTGAAACTTTGGGAGAGTATTGATGAATTGAGGCTTTAATTCAAAGTTATTTTCATTTGCTTCAAGCAGTTTTATACAAGATGGTAATGAGGTTCTGATCGGATAAAATCTGTCCTGAAGTGACGCCATCACCGGTTCTGGATGCAAGGGTAGAGAAGTATTTCTGGTTACCTGGAACTTGCAGGATCTCTCACCCACTCTTGCATGTAGCACACCATAAACAACTAAAAACAAACAAACAATCGAAAAGAATAAAAAACAAACAAAAGAAAGAAAAACAACCACCAAGCCTTAGTCTAAGGTACCCAGACCTAGACGACTCCTAACTGGTCGATTCTTCGGGGGAGGTTGTTGCAGGAACTCGACTACAAGTTAATCGGCCAGGAAAGAGTAAAGCTCTGGGGGAGGTATCCGAGCGTTAGCCACGGGCCTAATTACGCCAAACCACGGAGCTTTCGAGGCTTTGCCTCTCAATCCACTTTCCTTAAATACCGATTTTACAGGAGCATAGTTCTTGCAATTTTCACCCTCGGCTAATCTCTTAATGAGTATGAGATGTCCCTAGGGCCAACGTCTATCAGTTTTTAGTTAAGGCTTGGGATGGTGTGAGTGCGCTTGGAGATTGTTTTTGGGCTAAGGAAGGGTGATAAAATCCCCACCTTATCTTGTTTATTTGGGTTTTCTCCTTAATGTCAATTGTGCAAGTGTACAGTTTATTCACAACATGGTAACACTCAAAGCGATAAATCATTCCAAAATGTTAGTCCTATTCTATATGAATGCACACATACCTTTTCTCCAGCACTCTTCAACAGAAATGAAATGAACTGAAATAGACACGTGCCCTAAATGCAAAAGTCTAATCCAAATTTTAATTAAGCAACAAGTGGATTTCTGTTGAGTTTATTACACATGTATAAGGTGAAGCATTCAAAGGAACTAAAAAGATTTTAGAAAGCAATTTTGAGCGGCTTTCAGTAACCCTACAGAAGAGTTCGTTAGTACTTCAATCGGAGAAACTCGCTTTTACACGAAATTTTTGAAGGCAAATGAATCCTCGTGCAACGTCTTTGGCCACCACTTTTGCTTCCCATGAAAGTGAGCTCCTTGGTACTTCTCCTACACACAAGAACAAAAAAAAACTTTAGTATTGAACAATGAAGCCGTTCCCTCCCCGGCAACGGCGCCAAAATTTGATCGGCAAAAAGCAAGTACAAGAACAAGTGAAAAGAGTGTGGGTCAATGTTACTGCTTTTGCGATTCTTCCGTAGTAGCAAGTGGCTATACGGGTCATATCCACAATGAGGAAGAGCGATGAAAGCTTGATGCGGCTTCTTTGTTCAAGAAAAGAGAAAGTTCTTTGTTTCAAAATAAAGAATTGAAAAATGAAAACAAGTTGGTTTCAAAAATTGTTTTAAAATAATTTGGTGGTTGTGAAAGTGATTTTTCTAGATGGTAAAAGCGTATGGCTAACTTTCTACTAATTGCTTCCACTAATCCCTAACTTCTTGAAGATGTAGCCTCACGATGGATCATAGGCAAGTAAAACTTTATGCATAGGACCTATTCAAGTTGAGAACGAATGAAAGTCCTTCCTTTAACTTAGCTTTACACAGAGAAAACTTGGACATTTCCTTACCAAGATCCAATAGTAGGCGAGAATAGAGGAAAACACAAGTGCACTAATGGTATCGGCAAAGTTAAAAGGAAAATCTCTAACTTACAACAACAAGTAACACACACAACCCATACATCATCAAAAACTCATTAAGCATGAAATATAAGACAGTAAATACTTGTAGGTAGGTTAGAGTTAGAGCCCTCATTTTAAGATGTCATAGCTCTCATTTGCACAAGGCTTGTTTGACACTATTGACTCATATGGGCTTATCAATCAACTGTAGAGATTAATGGGTTTGTAGTTAGTCATGCTATGGAGGAGTTAGTTACACATGGTAGTAAAAGAAACAATCAAAGAGAAGAGGTAAAGAGAGGGAGTTACACTACAAGAAAACAAAAGAAAAGAAGAGAAGAGAAAGAAAGGTACACTACAACAAGGAAGAAAAAGTAAATGGAAAAGACAAGTAAATAGAAAGAAGAAAGAGAAGTAGTTACTCGTACTAGCTTGTCACCCTTCAAATACAACTTGTACACACTCTCTCTTTCACTCTAATGGTTAAAAATAAAAGTAGAAGAAGAAAGAAACAACAACTACAATTCCTAACAACAAAGTAACATATACAACTCTATTATCTGGATATCTCACAACTGAAGCCCCTAGGGGGGGTATTTATAGGCATCAGGGGAAAGGGGGCCAAGGGAATGACCCCTGGCCTAAAGCGCAGGCGCGCGCGTGCCCATAGGGTCGCGGAAACGCGGCCCTGCCAGGGCGGCGCGTGCCTGTCTTTGGGTAGCGTGTCGCCCAGTCTGTCTCCTGTCCACTTGATCTTTTGGATTCGTGATTTGATGCCCTGGGCTAACAAAATCTCCTCCCTAAAGTCAATGGCTACTTGGTAGGCCTTTAATCACCCATTAAATGGTGATTTAGGGTCTTCTTTTTCATTTGCACGCCATGGACCTAGGATCAAGTAAGCAAGGTTTTATTAGCAGAATTTTACATAAAATAAATATGAGAATGTGATGAAAATTATGTAAAATTAGAGACTAACCAATCTTCGACGCGTGGCTTCATCTCGTCATCCAGAGCTCACCTTTGCCTATAAATACTGCATGCTTGGACCTAAGATGGGAGAAGCAGCGAGAATTAGGTTTCTTCTCTTTAGTGTAGGCTAGTGTAGTTCTACTCTTTTATTTTGTATTTTTTTCTTTTTTAGATCTTGTAGTATGGCTGAGTTGATTCAGGAGAAAAACAGATATTGATTTAATAGAGAGTGATAATCTATATAAAGGTGTCTCCTTTCTTCTCTATTGTAATCTTCTCCATCTTCTACATAATGCTTAGCTAGTTTTTCTTCTCATGGCAATCCAACTACTCACCATCAACTAACTAACCACTTACTTGATAATCCATATGAATCTAATAGCCTATACTAGGCTTCGCTCTTGCAAGAGCCATTGATGGTTCATGATGATGGATCTAACATTCTAACATCCTAATATCTAACCACTAACAAGCTAACATGCAATATCTTTTTTATTTCATACTTATTTCTACTTGATTTTAATGATCTAATAGTAGCTTGCACCTTGTTTTGCAGAATGGATGTGTTTTAATGTGGAAGAACAATCATATGAGTCATACTTAATATTGTCTCTTGAAGCCGAGGACTAGCCAAAGATCCATGTGAGGCAATTATCACTAAGAGATTAGTATGGTTAGTGAAGAAATTAGTAGTTAGTAGCCATGAAGTTTTCTTTCATCGTTTTCTTCTTTCTTTTTACTTTATTTTAAAAACTATTTTCAAAACCTTTTTACCATTTTTCTATTAGTGTTTCCACCATCTTCTTAGTTCACCTTTGTTTTCATCTTTTTCATAACAAGTTTCATCTTCTTTTCGATTTTATTTTAAATTCTTTTTCTAAATCACTTTACCATACTTTCACTTTGTGTTTTACTTCATTTTTCATTTTATCTTTATTTTTTGGTTTTATTTTACCCATTCATAACCACTTCTGATTAGTTTTCACTTTCGCTGATTTTATCGTCTTCTCTACCTATCACTTCTGAATTTCTATTATTTTCTTTATCTCTTTCTTTAACTAAGAAGAACTCGTTAACATAACACGTGAACGGACCGTTAATGTTTCTATCACCTCCCGTCCCTATGGATTTGACCATTGAGCCAATGCTATAACAGAAGTATCGAGGGAATATTAGCACATATGTATTTACACTGATTTAAAAAAACACGATTTCAAGTACTGGTTTCCACCCAATCAAAATTTATGGCGTCGTTGTCGGGGACGGGTATGGTTTTGATTTCACTTTTTTGTTAATATTTTCTTCTCTGTTTTGGTATGCAGGGTAATTTTTGTAGAAACTGAACATTGCAGAAGTATAGTCTTGCTTGAATCTCCCTATTCTAGAAAGTAGGGACCCTCCTTCATTAATTTTTCCACGCAAAGGACCAAAAAGCCAAGGAAATACAGCAATTTTGTGGCCTCTGAACTTCATCTTTTGCAGGGATTTTGCACGTTGCATATATTGTTTAATTCTTCTGCTAATTATCTGCTTTGATTGTCTGAACACTACAATAAATTAAGAACTAAAATACGGTATTTAGATGCCTTTAAAACGGTTTAGACATTTGCATTTAGGCTTGTGTCAATTTCAAATCCAATGTACTGTATTTTGTTCCGTTGTTGTGATCTGAACCGAGGTGTACATATGACATTGCATAGAGTATAGAACAAACATGTGAGTAATTTACTCACTTTCTGTGTTATTTTTTCCTATATTGCACACTTGCACGAATCGAACTTAAAGGCATAACCCAATACAAGATAAGGTGGGGAAGTCGTTACCCTTCCTTAGCCCAAAAATCACCTCCCTACTCATGTAACCCAAGCCTTAATAAAAATTAATAGACATTGGCCCCTTGGGACATCTCAGACTCATTAAGAGATTGACCGAGATCGGAACTTGTAAGAATCATACTCTAATGTAATCGATTTCTAAGATTGGGGATTAAGAGGTTAAGCCTTGAAGATATCGTGATTTGGCGTTATTAAGACTTGTTGCTTACGCACAGATACCTTCCATCGTATTTTGCCCCTATCTGGCCAATTAGCTCGTGATCGGACTCATACAACAACCTCCCCCGGGTCATCGACCAGTTAGGAGTCGTCTAGGTCTAGGTCAACCTTAGTATATGCTTAGTTTTGATTCTTTTCTTTCTTTTTGTTTGTTATTTACTTTTTCTTTTTGTTTGTGAAATAGATTTCAATAACAATTCTTTCAATCCTAATATAAATCCATACTTCACACCGATCTTATTTGACTCGAATAAATCCAACCTGGCTTTACACAACAAGGACAAATCAGATGACCCGGATTGGATGTATTCGACTAAATATAACACATACCTCCTATCTGATGACCAACATTTCAAGAATAATTTACTCTTCATAGAGACGATAGGGATTCATCTCCACCGAGTAAAATTTTCAACCTCCTTGTTCACAATTTTCACAATTCTCACAATTTCCATAATATTAATACATTTCCCGATTTTGCTTTCTATACTCCTTTTCTAGAACCACTAATTGAAGAAAAATCTGAATTAGAAAAGAGTGTGGAAGTTGTACAAGCCGTAATTGAGTTCCAGTAAAACAAGCTCGACTTACAATATTCATAAACTTTTCCATATCATGCTTCATACATTCCGTTTCTATAACAACCCATAGAAGAACAATCTGAGTTAGAAAAGAGTATAGAAGCCATTCATTAGGCCTAGCGACAATTTCAAAAAATTTTGGGCTTCCCAATTCCACAATATTTTCAAGATTCATATTCAATCTCACTTCTACAAAATGACCAAACGTTAGTCTTGGGCATGAGTTTAAAACTCTTTCGTGAGTCCGAGCAACAATCTCAAAACTTGTTGGACTCACAATTTTTATAATTTTCAAACCAAGATTCTCACACTCCCTTTCTAGAACAACTATTTGAAGAAAAATCTGAGCTAGTAAAGAGTATAAGAATCGTACATGAATCCACACAGTAATTTCAAAAAATTTCTACGCAGTCTATCGATAGGTTAGAAGCACAACTGAGTCCATTGGGCAACATTCATAGGAATGAGAAAACTTGCTCTTTTCAACCTTTGACCAATCCAGATATCTCTAATTCTATCAATCTAGACCCAAAATCATGTTGTTTTGCAAACCAAGATTCAATTTCAGCACACCCATTTGAACTTGATCAAAATCAAAATTTTGAGAGCCATATTGATATTTTGGCAAGTTATCCCTTCCCTGAAATTGAACTTGAGCATGAAAATGATCTTGAACCTGAAATTGATAATTCAATTCCACTTCTTTATTCAATGTTGACTCTGGTATATTTACCTTACTTCAAACATTTTTCCAAGTCAGCTTTAAATCATGTGCCCATACATTGTGAAATTGAATTACTCCTTTTTTATGATTCATATCTGAACCAATAGATAACTTTTGAGTGTTCCATTAGCAAATTGGTAAGTTCTCATTTTTATAAAATTGAACTCAAAGAAAAATGTGACCGAGATTCCTAAATTTGTGATCTAGTTCAAATTTTTGAATCAATATTGACTCCTGTTTTGTTACCCGATTTGAGCAACATTTTAGAGTCAGTTTTGATTCCTATATCTATCATTCTTGAACTTGAATCACCATCCTAGAAAGTCACATTCTATTATGGGAAAATGAATGTGTACTAGAGTTTTAACTTCTTGATTTGGACCCGATTCTTGAGCCAATTTTGATTCCTGAACCTTTACTTGACTTAGGTTGATTTTCTGAATCGAAATTAATTTCTTTACTTTCTGAGCCCAAATCAATCACTCCATCATTTCATACTTCATTCTAGGATTAAATGTTTTAAAAATAATGACTCTGAAATTATTTTGAAAACTTAAAAATTAGATGGTGTAAAATTTCTAATAAAAATCATCCATGTTCACATCATAATAATGGGTTATATTAGAGAGGTCTCTGGTGGGTTCCTCTAGACTCCACGATCTTTGAATTGGGCCACATTTCATAGATCAATCAGACTACCACCGGAACCACCACCTTAAGGTAAATTCTCCTTCCCCCTCTATTTGTTTCGTGCATACAAACATTCACGATGCATTGAGGATAATGCATAAGATAAGTGTGGGAGAGGGTTTACTAATATAAAATTTTTAGATTTTTCTTCTTCTTCACTTCTTTTAGGATATTCTTAGAATTTTTCTTTTGAATAGGAATTTTCTCAAATTTTTATTTTTGTATAGGAATTTTTTTCTTTCTTTAAAATTTTTTTAAAATAAGAGATAAAGTTTTGATCTATTTTTAAGAAAATTAAGATGATCTTAGAAACTAAGGAAGCCTTAAATAAAGACATCTTAAACTTAGTCAAAATAATGGATCTTGTTTAAAATTATGGGCTAAGATAGATTGGAGAGATAATTTTATCCTAAATTTTTTGCCTTAGTATGCACTTCACACTTTCACATTTTTGGGATGAAAACAAAGACCTAAATTGTCATAAAGCAAAAATAATAAAAAAAATATATGGTATTTATCAATAAAAAACTATTTATTAAAGCTGGATAACTATGCCTCAAGAAGCATAATTATTCACGCCAATGGTGATCAAAAGAAACAAATAATTCCCCTAAGTTTTGTAGCCTTGTTTACTCGAGTACTTAAGCCCGAGGGATGTTTTCTCATCTGGTGTCCTAAGATCGTCTGATTTGGGAGTCATCGCCTAAGGGCGCACTACCTGAGTAAACTAAAAAGTCTAAGAAAACAAAGGGGGAAAAAAATATATATATATATATATATATATACATATATATATATATATATATATATATATATATATATATATATATATATATATATATCTTGATGGTTAGAATTGAAATCCTAAAAATCTTCACTATCACAAAGTACATATTATCTAAGTTTTATGAAGGATAAAGTATTCTATCTAATTTTAAATTCTTACCTTAATTAAAGACAAGATCTTGCATATAAACTAAGTTTTAGGAAGAATAATTTTTGATGAACTTATGAATTAAGATCGCTTAAATTTTTGTAAAAATATTTTAAAAACTTGTCTCTCTTTCAAAATGCATTTTCAAAACAGTAACTTTTATTTTCTTTCTTTGTTGATTTGGTGAATACAATTCACAGAAAACCCTCAGAAGACAAAACTCCTCCCTCTAGCGAAAACTTAAAGATTTAATGTCTTGTTGCACATGCTTTCTACAATCGTGTCGCCTGCGAAAATAGTATAATAACATTTGTAGTATAGATTTTCTTTTTCTTTTACTCAGAACGTGCAAAAGATAAGTATGGTACTGTGATTAGTTTATAATTTTGCATCTGCATATCACATTTTCCTACCAATTTATGAATAAAATGATGCGTCTCACCCATATTTTGGTCAATTTTTGAAATAGTTAAGAGTTCAAGGTCAAAGTCAGAATAAGAGCCTAATTAACCCAATTTTGGGTAATTAAATCTTATTACTTAGAGGTTAAGTTAGTCTTCTAAAAGATACATTGGATCCAGAAGTTTGGTGCGAATCTAAAAAAAATCGGATCCAACCCAAATCTAGAGATATCGGGAAGGTCCTCGCAGCTGGACAAGCCACGGACCAAAACCAGGGACCTAAGTCCCTGGTATTGTTGTGGAAACAATAGAATTATCGCGTTTTCATGGCACTATGGTGGGCCTACCTGTCGATCTTCGGCACGTTGCTTCGTCTCGTCATTCAGAGCTCGCCTTTGCCTATAAATACTACATGGTTTAGACCTGAGACGGGAGCAGCAAAGAGAATTAGGGTTTCTTCTCTTTAGTGTAGGCTAGTGTTGTTCTTCCTCTTCTTTTATTTTGTATTTTCATTCTTTCATAGATCTTGTAGTAGGGCTGAATTGATTTTGGAAAGAGAGGGATATTGATGTAATAAAGAGTGATAATCTATATAATGGTGTCTCTTTTCTTCTCTACTATAACCTTCTCCATCTTTTACATGATACTTTGCTAGTTTTTCTTCTTATGGCAATCTAACTACTAATCACTAGCTAACCACTTACTTGATAATCTACATGAATCTAATAGCTTCTACTAGGCCTTGCTCTTGCAAGAGCCATTGATGGTTCATGATGATAGATTCTAACATTCTAACATCCTAACATCTAACCACTAACAAGATAACTTACAATGTCTTTTTATTTCATGATCACCACTACTTAATTTTCATGATCTAATAGTAGCTTGCACCTTGTTGTGTGGAATGAATGTATTTGAATATGGAAGAATGATCTTATGAGTCATGCTTTGCATCGCCTTTTAAAGCCAAGGACTAGAGATGGCCAAGGATCCATGTGAAACAACTATCACTAAGAGGGTAGCATAGTTAGTAGAGCAATTAGTAGTTAGTAGCCATAAAGTTATCTTTCACCATTTTCCTCTTTTTTTATTTTGTTTTAAAAACTATTTCTAAAACTTTTTATTATTTTTGTATCGGTGTTTCCACCATCTTCTTAGTTCACCTTTGTTTTTATCTTCTTCACAATAAGTTTTATCTTCTTTTCTATTTTGTTTTTAAATTTATTTCTCAAATCACTTTACTACGCTTTCACTTTGTGTTTTACTTCACTTTCATTTCATCTCTATTTTCTTGTTTTGTTTTACCGATTCACCACCACTTCTCATTTGTTTTCACTTCGTCGATTTCATCTCCTTCTCCACCTATCACTTCTGAATTTTTCTTTTCTTTTTCTCTTTCTTTAACTAAGAAGAACTCATTAACATAACATGTGAACGGATCGTTAATGCTTCAACGCCTTGTCCATATGGATTCGACCTGTTGAGCTAATACTATAACGGAAGAATCGAGGGAACATTAACACACACACATTTACGCTGATTTAAAAATTCACGTTTTTAAGTGTTGATTTCCACCCGATCAATAGCTGTCAGAGTAGGATGACCCAGTAGTCTGGCCTTTTTGGTCTACATCTGGATCAGTTTGTCATGGGTGCGGAGGTTGGAAGACCTGTTGTTCTCAGGGCCATCCTTCAATTGTATTGGATTGTTCTGAAAGGCTACGACTGGGTTAAGAGCTGTTGGTTGAGCAGTCTCACCCTCTCTTGCTCTTGGAGGATGTTATCTTGATCGAGAGTTATCCGTTCTTATTTGCGATATGATTGCAACTGTTGTTCCTACGTCTGTGCTTTCATCTCATAGATTATCTAGAGGAACTGATCCACATGTTGTTGTGGGGACTGGACACTGATGATGGGCTCCTGTTACGATGAGGAGTCTGTATCCTCGATGGCGCGCAATTGATCGCTAGTGGGTGAAAGGATTCCGTCCCCAGCACCTTCAATTTCTTTTCCTTTGGATGACGTGCCTCTTGTGGCTTGTCTTCTTGGGCCATGACTTGTTTTCTTGGGCCCTCATTGATGTATGAGAGGCTTTTTAGAGGATGGGTTTGGTAGGGGAAAGATCTGAGTGTTGGGGCTCAAATCTCAATGAAAGCACCAGTTTGTCAGGGAGAGTTTCCTACGTGAAGATGATGATATATCATTTCCTCCTCTTGATTTCAATTTGATTTAAATTGAAATGGAAATTTAGATAGGATAGGGGATAAAATAAAAGCTCCCTCTATCCTTATCTTCCTATTTAAGTAATTACACACCATAATAAAAAAAAGAGGATTAAATAGCAAAGTTAAATAAATATTAATTAAGGATAAATGTGCAAATGTGACAATAATAATGCAATATTGAAATGTCATCACACCCCATACCTATCTTTTGATCATCCTTGAGTAAAATAAAAAAAACTAATCTAATCTAACTCACTTTCATACGAATCACGGTTGTACTTAACACGTGCAATAAACCATTAAATCTCTAGATTTTTCCTGCAGGACGAGTTTTGTCTCGTGAGGGTTTATAGTGAATTACACCCACAAAATTCATAAAAGAAAGAAAAACAAGATGTTAGTATTTTTGAAAACTCATTTTTGAAAGAGAGAGAAAATATTTGAAATATTTTTACAAAAATCAAGTAATTTATAAGTCTTAGGATCACCAATTAATTATTCTTATACTTAGTCTCTATGCAAGTCTTTATTATCAATCTAGATAAGGATTCAGAATGAATTTCTCATCCAGTCTATTATTTTACCCTAAGTCATATGCACATTTGTTATTGTGAATTTTGACTCAGATTCTTCAACTTCAACTCTTATGCCTTATTTGTTTATTTTTTTGGAAAGAAGATTCGAAGTATTACCACTTCGTTGCCCTTTAAGAACTTCTATTTTTTAATATGTATAGCTCATCTATTTTTTTTTCTATGCATATATCAAGGCTTCTTTAGGCTTAGTTACCTAACTAATTGATTATTATATGTACTAATACATATATTATATTTATATATTGTTTCTCAAACTTATCTATTTACCTTTCGCGTAATTACCATGGCTTACTTAGGCCAAAGCATCAAGTCAATCAATAATTAGATTTGTTTATTTTTCATTTATATATTTTATATATAAGTGAAATCACCTAGAGGGGGGGGTGAATAGGTGATAATGCTAATCAATGCGCAAATTAAAAATTGTGATGCAATGATCACCCAAAACAAGACTATAAGCCGAATACCCCGTGAAGGGCTCTGAACTCCTTCCTCGTGATTCCTCTATATAAGAGTTTGAGGTGCGTATTGCAATCTTGTTGCATGAGTATTTGATCGACAATATGAATATGAAACAAGTGTATATAGCAATGAAAATGTAGAGCAAGTACAATGTTGCAATGAATATGTAGAGCAAGTAAATTAAGCAATGAATAAGAAGCAATGAATATAAAGCAAGGAATTAAAGTAAGAAGCAAGTAAACCAAACGCAAACACCGAGAATTTTTCTGAGATTCGAGCACCCAGCTCTACATCCCCGCCTTCACCCAGAAGGATTTCTAACCACTATAACTTCACAAAGAGTTACAATCACACCAGAGTACCCAACTCCACAATCTCAAGTACAAGTATTCTCTTAGTGATCAAAAGACCACAAACTCTCTTTTGAAAAATCCTTTTCCCTTACAAAAGCCCTGTAGAACAATGAGTAAGATTGAAGCTCTTGTATTGTAAGTGAAAAAAGAAAAAGAATTTGAGAGAGTTTTGAAATAGAAACTTTAGAAATGAGAGAGATTTTTCAGCATAAAAACCAAGAACAAAACTCTTTTGAAAGCCTTTAAACTTTGAATATTTTGCAAAATGATTGTTGTATTAACCATAACCCTAATCACCCCTATTTATAGGATAGAGCTAGGGATTAAAGGGTAAACTAACAAAATGATAATTAGGAAGTATTGGACCCAGAAAACAGCCCCTAACCACGTTTAGAGACAAAAAGGTCGTTTAAAAACGTGTATTAAAAAGTAGCCGTTAAGGCTGAAACACAGCCTCGGTCGACCGGCCGGTCGACCGGGTTTCAAATAAAAAGAGCTGTTGCAGCCCACGGTCGACCGCAACAAATAGAGAGTTGCTTGCTTACAGATGGTCGAAGGTCGGTCGACCGAAGTGGGGTCCGGTCTACCGGGAGACGTACACACATGCACGCACCCAACGGTCAGATTTTCGGTTGACCGGTCGGTCGACCGATCTGACCTGACATAGAGTTGGTCGACCTGTCGGTCGACCGGCTCAGTCAAAAATTAAAATTTGAAAAGGATTTTGAGGAGATTTTGATGGTTTACAAAATAGTTTTGATCAGAACTATGTATAATACACAAAATTGAGTTTATAAGCAAAAGACTATATTTAAAAATATTTTGTATATATATAGGAGAAATTTTTAGAAATGACATGTGCGCAAAAACTTGTGTGTAGGAATTTTGAGCTTCAAACCTATTCACTATTCTTTAACAAAACTATGAAACTAAAAACAAATCTAACGAAGTCTCTTGAGCCATGCAATGTCAGGCTAGAGCCTTCTCTTCTATGGACATTCCCTCTCGTGTCATATGCCTTGTTTGCTCCATGAACCTTGCAATAGCTAAGCAATGGCCTTCAAAAATGGTACTAACCTGAAACTTATCTTGAACAAGCTTATTAGTACCATATAGCTTCTATGTGTTTTGTTATCATCAAAACTTTAAACTAATGGAGAGTGTAACCTTTTGAGCCAACAATCTCCCCCTTTTTGATGATGACAAAACATATAGGCTATATCAAAAAGATATAAAGAGAGAGGTAAAACTCCCCCTCAAATTATGCTATATTAAACAAGTAAACGCAATTCAAAAACCGTAAAGAACAATTTTGAGTTTTTAAATAGCAAGCAAAAACATGAAACATGTGACTAAAAACTCTTACTAAAAACTCTTGCAAAAACCATATACACTTGCAAAACTCATATATATACCTCATATACAAGAAACTCATCATACCCATATTTCTCTCCCTTTTTGTCATACATCAAAAAGGAATAAAGAGACAAGAAAAACATTTTTATTCAATAACACAAACATTAAGTTCACCACATATAAAGGAAAATTTATTAAAATCAAGTGGTTTAGTGAAAATATTGGCAAGTTGCAAATCCGAAGAAACATAATCAATCTCTATATCACCTTTCTCAAAATGATCTCTAAGAAAGTGATATCTAACGTGCTTGGTCTTACTATGTTGATTTGCATTCTTAGTCATATGAATAGTACTAGTATTATCACAAAATATTTTTATATGGTCATAATGCAAATCATAATCAAGAAGAGTATGTTTCATCCAAAGGACTTGTGCACAACAAGCCCCCGCCGCAACATACTCCGCCTCGGCGGTTGAGAGGGCTACCGAATTTTGTTTCTTAGAGGACCATGAAACAAGACAATTATAAAGAAATTGACATGTCCCACTAGTACTCTTTCTATCCACTCTACAACCCGCATAGTCGGCATCCGAAAAACTCCTCATAGAAAAATCTCTAATTTTCGGATACCAAAGACCCATTCCAATAGTGCCCTTAATAAAACGAATGATGCGTTTTACCGCAATAAGATGAGACTCTTTAGGACACAATCGGAATCTAGCATAAAGACACACACTAAACATGATATCCAGCCTACTTGCCGTTAAATACAACAAACTATCAATCATGCTTCTATATAACTTAATATCAATACATTTACCTTGGTCATCCTTATCTAGCTTGGTTGTAGTTGCCATGGAAGTGTTGCAAACTTTCGAACCTTCAAGTCCAAATTTCTTTATGAGTTCCTTTGCATACTTGGCTTGACATATGAATATCCCATCCTGTATTTGCTTGATTTGGAGTCCAAGAAAGAAGTTTAATTCACCCATTGAAGACATTTCGAATTCACATTGCATACACTTTTCAAATTCCTTGCACAAAAGCTCATTAGTAGAACCAAAAATTATATCATCAACGTAAATTTGCACTATAAGAATGTCATTATCAATATGCTTAGTAAATAATATTGTGTCTACTTTACCTTTAACAAAATCATTTGAAAGAAGAAAACTAGAAAGCCTTTCATACCAAGCTTTAGGAGCTTGCTTTAATCCATACAAAGCTTTATCAAGTTTAAAAACAAAATTAGGATGAACATGATCAACAAAACCGGGAGCTTGTTCAACATAAACTTCTTTATTTATAAAACCATTTAAAAATGCACTTTTCACATCCATTTGAAAAAGTTTAAAATTTTTATAAGATGCAAAAGCTAGTGTCATCCATATGGCTTCAAGCCGTGCTACGGGTGCAAAGGTCTCCTCAAAGTCAATTCCTTCAACTTGAGTGTAACCTTGGGCCACTAACCTAGCTTTATTCCTAATAACATTTCCTGACTCATCCATCTTATTCCTAAAAATCTACTTAGTATCAATTATTGATCTATCGTGGGGTCTAGGAACAAGATGTCAAACTTGGTTGCGCTCAAATTAATTGAGTTTTTCTTGCATAGCTAGCAACCAATATGAGTCACCCTCGGCTTCGAGGATGTTTTTGGGTTCAAAATGAGAAATGAATGCAATATTATCACACAAGTCATGGAGTTTGGAGCGAGTTGTTACCCCTTTAGATACATCACCTATGATGAGATCCTTGGGATGATTTGTAGCGAATCTCCAATCTTTCGGAAGTGGTTAAGATTGTTCCACTTCTTCCTTTTGAACATCACCAATAGGTTCTTGCTTTTCTTCTTGAATGGGTGAGTCCTTCAAGGATAGCTTCTCCATGTCCTCACCTAATGAGTGAAACTCTACAACATTCTCAACAACAACATTAGATTCTTCAAATTTAACATGCATGGATTCTTCAATAGTAAGAGAGAATTTATTGAATACTCTATAAGCTTTGCTAGTAGTAGAATATCCAACAAATATTGCTTTATAAGCTTTAGCATCAAATTTACCCAAGTTATCTTTAGTATTCAAAACAAAACACTTGCATCCAAAAACTTTGAAATATGAAACATTTGGTTTTCTAAAATGATAAATTTCAAAAGAGGTTTGAAAGAATTTTTACACAAATAAATACGGTTTGATATGTAGCATGCGGTGTTTACGGCCTCGGCCCATAGATATTGAGGGAGGTCATATTCACTTATCATAGTCCTAGTCATCTCTTGAAGGGTTCTATTCTTTCTTTCTACAACTCTATTTTGTTGTAGAGTTCTAGGACATGAAGTTTCATGCTTGATTCCCTTTTCATCACAACAAGTCATGAAGAGTTGGTTAACAAACTCACCGCCTCTATCACTTCTTATTTTCAAAATCGAAAAACCCTTTTCTTTTTCAACCCTTTTTCGAAAAATCTTAAAATGCGAAAAAGTTTGATTTTTGTGTTCCAAAAAGAAAACCCAAGTGAACCGAGAAAAATCATCAACTAAAACAAATGCATATCTACTACCATTTAAGCTTTTAGTTTTAATTGGTCCAAAAAGATCCATATGAATTAATTCTAATGGCCTAGTTGACATGATATCCTTGATTAGTTTGAAAGAAGACTTGGTTTGTTTCCCAAGTTGGCACGCACTACAAATGCGGTCTTTTTCAAACTTCAAGTAAGGAATACCCTTCACCAATTCCTTAGAATTAATCCTAGCAAGATGATCAAAAGATGGATGTGCTAATCTTCTATGCCAAAGCCAAGAAGTCTCATCAAAAACATTCAAGCATTTAGTAGAACAATCCAAATTAAGCATGTCAATGATATAGACATTATTATCGCAAAATCCGGTGAGAATACAATCATTGGTTTTACAATAAAAAATTTTGCAAAAAGAATCATCAAATACAACTTTAAGACCACGATCACAAAGTTGACTTATACTAAGCAAGTTATGTTTAAGTCCATCAATAAGAACAACATTTTCTATAATAGGAGATGCACCAATTTGAATGTTACCTATACCGATGATAGTGCCCTTGGAATCATCTCCGAAGGTGACGGTGCCACATTCAACATACCTTGATAGGGTTGTAAAGTTGTTGATATCCCATGTCATATGTCTTGAGCAACCACTATCAAGGTACCACCGCTCCTTACGTCTTGGAGCATTGGTGTGTACCTACATCAAATAATTTAGGACTTTATTTTGGTACCCATATTTTCTTGGGTCCTAAAGTATTAGTGTCATGAACCCACACAAGATTATTAGATCTATATCATAGCAAAATATAGCTAAGTGGCCATTTCGACCACAATAAGTACATCTATAAACTCTACTATATTTAAAAGCATAATGAGTGTGTGGCTTACTAGCATGTGACTTGTGAGCATGAGAAGTTTTAACATGTTATGTGTTGACATGGTGAGCATTTTTAGCATGGGTTATTTTATCATTCTTAACATGTGGAGTGTGCTTCTTTGAAAATATTTCCTCTAATTTCTTAGTATTAAAATCACAATCTTTTAAACATTTTCAAAATCAATAATTCTAGTTTTTAATAAGAAAATTCATTTTCATCAACTTTTAGAAATTTAGCTTTACAAGAAACTTTATAAGCATCAAATCTCTTTTAGTTGAAACAAGATTAGAAGAAATTTCTTCTTTTTCTTTTGAAACAATTGCTAGTTGATTCTTAAGCAATTCAATTTCCTTTTTCAATTTAGAGCATTCTACCTTTTTATCATCAAAGCTTTCAGAAAGTTCAACAAAAGTATGAACTAACATTTCTCTGCTTATTTCATTTTCTTCATCAAGAGGTTGAGTGGTTACCTTGGGTGTGTTTGCCATGAAACACATATTTGCCGTGTCCACCTCATCTTCGGACTCGCTTTCCGAATTCCAAGTGGCTTTGTATGCTTTCTTTTCAACCGGCCTCTTTTGCTTCAAGGAGGAAGTCACCTTTTTCTTGAAATCCGGACAATCGGCCATAATGTGTCAGGGTTTTCGGCAATTGTAGCATATGATTCTTCTTTCCTCCTTCCCTTCCAATTTCCTTCTAAAGTTGAGTTTATTCTTACGGTACATCCTCTTCACATTTCTTACTAGAAGAGATAGCTCCTCATCATCTTCTTCATCTTCTTCATCGCCGTCAATAGTGGAGGAAGACTTGAAGGCTATGGACTTCTTCTTTTGAGGAACCGCTTCTTCTCTTGCCTTCTTCTCCATCTCATGAGTCTTAAGGTTTCCAATAAGACTTATGAGATCCATCTCATCTTTATCATTCAACTCTTTTAAGGTGGTAACCTTGATCTCCCATGATGAAGGAAGAGCTCGAATTACTTTGCGCACCTTTTGGTCATTGCTTATATCATCACCTAGAGAAGAATGAGCATTGGTAATCTTAGTAAACTTGGTAATCATAGAATCAATATACTCATCTTCAAGCATTTTAAAACTTTCATATTGGGACCTCAAGAGATCTATTTTAGCTCTCTTTACTTGTGATGTCCCCTCGTGTGTGACTAATAAGTGTTGCCAAATCTCATAGGCGGATTAGCAATGTATAATCCATGTAAGATCATCCTCATTCAAGGCAGTGAGAAGGGAATTTTGAGCCTTAGAATTAGCCTCATATTCTTTGTAGGTAAAGTCGGACCAAGTGCTCTCCTCACTATCGGGTCTACTATAGGATTTGGTCAAGGATTTAACAACTAAACTACCTAGGGATTGTAGAAAGATAGTCATTCTAACCTTCCAAATGGGGAAATTGAGTCCATCAAATTTAGGAGGGGTCTTAATGTTGTCGGCCATTTTTACTAGTGTATGAATGAAAGAATGCAAATAGTGTTAGAAAATTTTTAGGATCTCTCTAAGGATGTTAAGCCACAAACTAGAGTCCTAGCTCTGATACCAATTGAAATCACTTAGAGGGGGGTGAATAGGTGATAATGCTAATCAATGCGCAAGTTAAAAATTGTGATGCAACGATCACCCAAAATAAGACTAGAAGCCGAATACCCCGTGAAGGACTCTGAACTCCTTCCTCGTGATTCCTCTAGATAAGAGTTTGAGGTGCGTATTGCAATCTTGTTGTATGAGTATTTGATCGACAATATGAATATGAAACAAGTGTATATAGCAATGAAAATGTAGAGCAAGAATAATGTTGCAATGAATATGTAGAGCAAGTAAATTAAGCAATGAATAAGAAGCAATGAATATAAAGCAAGGAATTAAAGCAAGAAGCAAGTAAACCAAACGCAAACACCGAGAATTTTTCTGAGGTTCGAGCGCCCAGCTCTACGTCCCCGCCTTCACCCAGAAGGATTTCTAACCACTATAACTTCACAAAGAGTTACAATCACACCGGAGCACCCAACTCCACAATCTCAAGTACAAGTATTCTCTTGGTGATCAAAAGACCACAAACTCTCTTTTGAAAAATTCGTTTCCCTTACAAAAGCCCTGTAGAACAATGAGTAGGATTGAAGCTCTTGTATTGTAAGTGGAAAAAGAAAAAGAATTTGAGAGAGTTTTGAAATAGAAACTTCAGAAATGAGAGAGATTTTTCAGCATAAAAACCAAGAACAAAACTCTTTTGAAAGCCTTTAAACTTTGAATATTTTTGCAAAATGATTGTTGTATTAACCATAACCCTAATCACCCCTATTTATAAGATAGAGCAAGGGATTAAAGGGTAAACTAACAAAATGATAATTAGGAAGTATTTGACGCAGAAAATAGCCCCTAACCACCTTTAGAGATAAAAAGTTCGTTTAAAAACGTGTATTAAAAAGTAGCCGTTAAGGCTGAAACACAGCCTCGGTCGATCGGCCGGTCGACCGGGTTTCAAATAAAAAGAGCCATTGCAGCCCACGGTCGACCGCCCGGTCGACCGTAACAAACAGAGAGTTGCTTGCTTACAGACGGTCGAAGGTCGGTCGACCGAAGTGGGGTCCGGTCGACCGCCGGTCGATCGGGAGACGTGCACACATGCACGTACCCAACGGTCAGATTTCCGATCGATCGGTCGGTCGACCGATCTGACCTGACATAGAGAGGTCGACCGACTCAGGTCAAAAACTGAAATTTGAAAAGGATTTTGAGGAGATTTTGATGGTTTACAAAATAGTTTTGATCAGAACTATGTATAATGCATAAATTTGAGTTTATAAGCAAAAGACTATATTTAAAAATATTTTGTATATATATAGGAGAAATTTTTAGAAATGACATGTGCGCTAAAACTTGTGTGTAGGAATTTTGAGCTTCAAACCTATTCACTATTCTTTAACAAAACTATGAAACTAAAAACAAATTTAATGAAGTCTCTTGAGCCAAAATGAAGTCTTGAGCCATGCAATACCATGCTAGAGCCTTCTCTTCTATGGACATTCCCTCTTGTGTCATATGCCTTGTTTACTCCATGAACCTTGCAATAGCTAAGCAATGGCCTTCAAAAATGGTACTAACCTTAAACTTATCTTGAACAAACTTATTAGTACCATATAGCTTCTATGTATTTTGTTATCATCAAAACTTTAAACAAATGGAGAGTGTAACCTTTTGGGCCAACAATAAGGCACAAGTGTCTTTGTTTTGACTCCTAAGTGTGTAAGTGTATAAAGTATGTACATTTTATCAAAGTAAAAAAAATCAAACTTTTTCAATTTTTCCTCCTAATCTTAAAAATGAAACAAATAATTTTATTATGGCTAAGTATTAAAAAAATTCTAATTTTGATTTTTTATTCCTTAAAATTAATTTAATTACTTACAAAAATTAATCAAAATATTTTTTTTCCTTTTTGAAAAAGTTTTAAAGAAAATAACAAAAATTTATGCTAGTAAAAACCTGTTTTAGTATGCTAGTGAATCCTCCTCCACACCTATCTCACGCATTGTCCTCAATGTATGAATGAAATGCAAGAATGCATGAAAAAATAAGAAAGAGAAGGCAAAATGTTACATCAAGGTAGTGGTTCTGGTGGTGGTCGGATTGGGTCAAGCATTGCTATCCAATCTAAAATTTTAGATTATCAAGAAACCTACCTTGATGACCTCTTTCTTATTTATATTTTTACAATCTCCAAGTGAATAGGATCATGCAAGACCCTAACATTAAAGTCATCCCGATTACATGATCAATCTTAGAATATCATCTCGGTGTCATAATTGTCTACAGCTTGGTCCAACAATAAAATGTGACTGGGTGAATGGTTGACTTGGACTCAAGACTGAAAAGTTCGGGAACCAATACTGACTTGGGAAAATTAAATTTAGGTTCGAGAGTCGGGTTTGGTTAAGAGTGGGATCCAAATGAAAGAATATAAGTTCACATTTATGATCCATTAATGGGATGTGACTATTCACGATAAGTGATTTAATTTCATGATCTATGGGTACGGGATTTAATGTTGGCTCAGGAATTGGGTCCAAATTGGGTAATAACATCAGAGTTAATATAGATTCAAAGTTTAAAACTAAATCAGGTTCACATTCACAATCAAGTTCAATCTCATCGTAGTGAAAACTTGCCAATTTATCCAAGAATTAGGATTGGTCAAGTTCAAGTTGGTGCGATGAAAATTGAATCTTGATTGAAGTCTTCATGACACCATGATTATTGGTTCCTATCAAGTTGGTTAGAAATGTCAAAGATGGTTGAAAATTGAGAATTTGCTCATTCATTGTATTTTTCTAACTATCCATTTGTGCTTCTAACCTATCGAGGGAATCATTTTGGGACTGAATCATGGATTCCATACTCTTCCCTAAGTTTGTAGGTTCTATTTGTTGTGGTAGGACTTGATGAATTGAATATAGATCTTGAAGTTTGAAATTTTGATGGGATCATGAGTCTTCCAGCTCTTTAAGTCATCGCTTGACTTCTTCTAGCATTTTATCGAAATCAGATTTTTTTCTTCTATAGAGCGATCTTGACAATGACTATACCAAGCTGAATGTTCATATGGTGGTTGGCCATATAACTTGGGGGAATTGTATTTCCATTAACTCGGTGAAAAGTAGAGATGATTATTCTGACTTTGTCCATAATATTGGGATTGGGGAATGTGTTGAGTCGGATGAGACCAAGCTAGTATACATTGTCAGCTAAAATATTGTTCGTTAAAGTTATGCCATGTCGGGTTGGTATAATTTGAGTTAAAAGAGGTCAGAGTGAAATATGGAGTTACATTAGCATGGGAAAAATTATAATTATAATCCATATCACATAAAAAAATAAATCAAAATAAAGAAAAAATCTAGCCTATGTAAGTGTAGACTTTAGACCTAGACGGTTCCTAATTAATTAGACTATTTATGGGAAGTATATTACAGAATCTAACCACAAGCTAATTGGCTAGGTTGGTGGCAAGATTGGTGGGAGGTATACGGCAAGAGCGATGGGCCTAATTAAGTCAACTCACTAACCTTCGAGGCTTCGCCTCTCAATCTCCTACGTTAGTCACTGATTTGTAACAACTTTCTCCTTAGGTCAATCTCCTAGTGAGTCTGAGATGTCCTTAAGGCCAACGTCTACTCAAATTTTAATTAGGATTGGGTTAGTGAGTGAGGAGATGGTTTATGGGCTAAGAGAGGGTCATGACTTCTCTGCCTTATCTTGTTTATAGATTTACCCTTAAGTCATTTTAGTGTGACGTGTGCAAGTAAATAGATAATTAATCACTCAAACAATTGTAAGTCTCTTAAAAGTATTTTCTAATCTAAATGCAATGACGTATCTTATCTCCAACACTCTTCAACAGAAATTTAAAGTTAAACTGAATTAATTGAATTTCTCAGGATGCAACGTCTAACCGTGTTTTAAACAGTTACAGACAATGATTACTGTTGCGATTAAAAATTAGTGTGTAGAACAGAATAGCATGAAAATATAATAACTACAGAAGCTTTACAAGTGTAATTGTATCACCCTGCAAAGAAGCAGGGTGACCAACTACACTGTATGGTCGCGAAAACGTAACTTTTATCATGTTTGTGCGGCTCTGTGGTGGAGTTAGGTGCTCTGCTTTCTTGGGTAGAGTGACAAAGTCTTTGTTGATGTTCTACAATTGCCAATTTCCTGTAATCTGGCCTGAACACGAAAACAGAGAAGAAAGATTAACCAATTTATAAATAAAAGATATATTGTTCCCTCCCCAGCAGCAGCGCCTAAATTTGATTGGGAAAAATACAGAGTTTAAGGAAAGTGTTTATCTGATGTATGATTAACTCTAAATTCCTGCAATTTAACCGAAGTAGCAATGGTTATATGGGTCGATCCTCAGGGAGAGATGTGATGGAAGAGTTTAAAATATAGTATTGTTCTTAGAATAAAGAAGTTTTTTAGGAAAAAGATTATTTTTTTGTTGTAATTAGGAGAAAAGATCACAGGCCACTAATCATCTATCACCACTAACTAGGTTATGAGGATTAAATCTTATGTTGAATCAATAAGTGTTCCTAGAAAAATCAACTTCAAGTAAGATATTTAAAATGAAAAGCTAGCCCTAATTGAAACACGCTAGCCAAGTTCAACATTAAATTATCAAAGCTTTCTAAGCATAACCTAAGAAAAATTGTTTAGATCTAACATTAGGCTATAAAAGCTATCTAAGTGTAAAAAAGAAAAACTATTAGCTAGTATTAACAATAATCAAGTTTACTTTTTATCATCATAAGTCTTCAAGAAGATTACCTAATTCTAGGGTTTTAAGCATGCATAGAATTCAATCAGCTTAAGTAAACATAGAATTAGAAGTAGTGGTGGAGAGATTAACAAACTATGAAAGTATTTAGTTACTCATAGTGAAATAAAAATAAAGCATACATTTGGAATAAGAAAATTACATGAATAAAAGAAAGCAAGTAAAGAAAACAATGGAATTGAAAGAAGAACAAAGAACATTATTTTATTGAAGCTATCACAATCAAATTACAATCGCTCCTCGTCTCTTTACAAATCTCTCAAATTAAAATTCTAGAAATTATGAAAATTAAGAAGAAAAGAATACTAAAGAAAATCCTAACTTGTGATCTATGAGATAGATTGATTGAGTTTGAACCATCACAGAAAAATGCAAAACTTCAAAATTGAAATATAGAATGCGCAAGTTCTCAATACTGCCACTATAACGAGTGGCTATGCGAGTCGTGATTCACAAAGAGGAACTAATGATAGAAGTGCATAAGTAAGTTCTTCTTTAAGTTACTAAACTAGTGAAAAGTTCTTCCATGTTCTTTAAAAGAAATGGAAAATGAAACTTTGTTAATTTGGAGAAAGTGGTAGCTATGAGAAGATAGTGATTTTGTAAACTCAAAAACTAAGTTAAAGAAAGAAATAAAAAGAGTAAAGAGTTAGTGATTTAAGTTGTGCGTTCTACACAAAAAAAATCAAATGAAAGAAGAAAAACCTAAAAGTATTTACTTACCTCTTTCAGTTGATGACTTACCTTGATCCTTAGAAAAGACTTATCTCATCTTGAAGGCAAGCAACACACAGCAAATAGGATCTTTTCCATTCTCAGACTTAAACTATGAATTTAAATGCAAGAAAAAAAACAAATAAAAATGGCTATCTATCACCATAAGCCATTAAGGACACTTGCAATGCAAGGCAGCTTCGACACTATAGGTTTCATTTGGATTATCATCAAAACCCGACAGAAGAAGAGTAAGAGAAGAAGAAGAATATAAAAATGTAACTTTGATTTAATTCAAATAACAATGAAAGAAAAGAAGACTTACTTACACAGGAGTCACCCTCAGTACAAGCTTCACTCCCATTCTCCCATGAAACTCTCCTCTCATCTCAGTTACATAAATAAAATGAAAATTACATAAAGGAAAACCAAAAATTCTAAGTTACAAGCTAAGGAATAGCCTAGCCTGTGCTCTTTGTTAAATCATTCTCTTTGGCCTCAGAATTTGCAAGAATTTATAGAAAAATAAGGTTGCAGGAAGCATCTGAAGATAGGGGAGCAAACGCTCCTCCTTTATTCACTTAACTGGCGCGGAAACGCAGCTCAGCCTGGGTGTGGTCAGGTGGCCACACCCGGGGGTGCAGCTCCTTGTTTAGTTGTTGGCTCCTTTTATCTAATTGGTTTCGCAGTTTTGGCCCTAAATTCATCGATATCACTATTGATCTTCAGCTAACCAAAATCAATTCATTAAAATCTGAATTTAACTGATTTTTATTTGGTGTTATCTCTCAATTTTTCTTTGATCTTCAGCTGACAATTGCCCTAATCCTGGATTTTGATTAATTTGAACTTTAGTAAGCTTTTGAGCTTATTTTCTCTTCCTTCTCCTTTAGTAAAGGCCCTACACATAACTAGACAAAAAGATAATCAAATAGCAGAGTTTATTAAACAATAAATATGAGAATGTGATAATAAATATGCAATATCAGTAACTGTTCACACCCCCTACATCTATCTTTTGCTCGTCCTTAAGCAAAGCAAATAAAAAGTGAAACAAAGCTAATCTAGTCTAACTCACTTTCGTAGGAATCACAGCTACATTTAGCATGTGTAATAAGCCATTAAAGCTCTAGGTTACCCCTAGAGATGAGTTTTATTTCGTGAGTGTTTTTGGTGGATTACACCCATAAAATCTATAAAAAAAAGGGAATTAAAATGTTAGTATTTTTGAAAATTATTTTAAAACAGAGAGAAAATATTTGAAGTATTATTGTAAGAGTTCAAGTTATCTTTAAGTTATAGGAAAACTGAAATTTTTATTCCTAAATTTAGTCTCTATTCCAAAACTCGTTATCAATCAAGGTAAAGAGTCAAATTATATTTCTCATCTAGTATATTATTTTACCCTAAGTCAAATGCACCTTCGTGACTGTAAAATTTTGACTAATGGTTCTTTGACTCTAACTCATATGCTTTAATTTTTATATTTTTGGTGATATTATTTCTTAATTCTATTAGACTTTCTAATCTGCCTATGTAACAAGTTTTAGATTGGTGACACCCAAACCGGATGATCTTAGGGCACCAGGTGAGAAAAACCCCAAGGACATAAGGACTTGAGCAAAAAAGGCCACAAAACTTAGAGTTTTTTATTTATAAGATGGACCGCTTTTAGGCGTAAATACTTATACTTTATGAGGCACAAATACCCAACTTAATCAGAGAATTTTTCATATATATATATTTCTTTTCTTTTTCTTTTTTATAAAGCATAGAATCTTTGTTTTTTAAACTCAAAGTGTGTAAGTATATAAAGCATGCATATTTCATCAAGATAAAAATCAAAACTAAATTATTTTTCTAAATTTTCTTCCCTGCCCTAGAATCAAACAAATAATCTTATTTTGACTAAGTATAAGAAGTCCTAATTATGATTCTCCTATTCCTTCATATTAACATAATTTTTTACAAAAAATAGGTCAAAATATTTTTTTCTCTTTTCAAAAAGTTTTTAAAAGCAAAAAATGTTATTTTTTTAAATAAAAAGAAAACCTATGATATGTTAACCCTCCCTAACACCTATCTCATGCATTGTCCTCAATGTATGAATGAATGCATAAATGTATGAAAAAAAATAGGAATGATAATATTACCTTAAGGTGGTGGTCCCGGTGGTGGTCGGATTAGGCCAAGCGTTGCTACCCAATCAAGATAAGATGGTGGTTCACGAAATTCACCTTTATTGACCTCTTTTCTATTTACATATTTACAATCTCCAATATGAATAGGATCATGCAAGATCCTATGATGAAAATTATTCCTTTTAAATGAACAATCTTGAAAAAATAATTACTGAGTCATTACGGTCTATATCTATGTCTTATAAAAGAATGTGACTTGGTGGAATGGTTGACTTGGGCTCAAAAGTTATAAGTTCATAAACCATTACTACCTAAGAAAAATCAACTTTGAGTTTGGGAGTCAGTTTTGTTTAAGAGTTGAGTCCAAATCAAGAAATTTAATTTCACATTCTTTTCCCATCAATGAATTGTGACTATCCAAAAGAAGTGGTTCAATTTCAAAATCTATAGATACTAGAATAAATGTTGGCTTAGAAAATGGGTCCAGCTTGGGTAAGGATATCGAAGTCAACATAGATTCAAAAATTAGAATTGAATCACAAAGTTGTAAGTCGGGGTCACATTCATGTTCAAGTTCAATTTTATTGAAATAAAAACTTGCCAATTTGTCAATGAGTTGATATTGGTCTAGTTCAATGTTTTGTACTGAAATTGAATCTTGGTCAAAATCTTCAAGATGCTATGATTCTTGGTTTTCATAAATATGGCTAGAAGTGTTAGGATAGTCAAAGATTAGATAGAGAGATTTTTCTTTTTCCTTTGCATGTGTTCTAATCGACTAAGTCTTGCTTCTATCATATCGAATGAATCACTTTGGAATTGAATCATGGATTTCATACTCTATTCTAAGTCGGTATGTTCTTGTTATAGGACTTGAAAATTTGATTAAGGATTTTGGATTTGAAAGTCTTATGGAATTGTGAGTCCATTATTTTTAGTTTTTGTTCTAGGGACTCAATCATGCCTTCTATACTCTTAGTCACCTTAGATTTTTCTTCTATGGATTGATCATGACTAAAAAAATTGAAGCTAAATGTTAGAATGGTGGTTGACAACATGACTCTGGAGAGTTGTATCCCCACTGACTCTGTGACGAGTGGTGATAATTATTCTAGTCTTGTTCATAATATTAGACTGGGACATATATTGATTCGGATAAGACCAATCTGGCATATTTTGTTGGTTAAAGTTATAATATGCCGGGTTGGTAGTATCTGAGTCAAATGAGGTCGGTATGAAGTATGGATCACCATATGCATAGAATAGTTATAGTTGTAATCCATATCACAAAGATGTCAAAAACAAAAATAAAAAACAAGCAAACAAATAAACAAATAAATAAAGAAAAATCTAGCCTAAGTTAGGGTAGACCTTAGACCTAGACGACTCCTAACTAGTTGACTATCTACGGGGGGTATATTATAGAATCTGACCATAAGTTAAGCGGCCAGGTAGGAGAAAGACCAGTGGGAGGTATTCGTCCCTAAGCAATGGGTCTAATTATTCCAAATCACTGTTCTTCAAGATTTTGCCTCTCAATCCCCAACCTTAGATACTGATTTGATAAGAGTCATATTCTAATCAACTTCTCCCTTAGGTCAGTCTCCTATTTGTGTCCGGGACATCCCTAGGGCCAACATCTCAATTTTAAGTTAGACTTGGGTTAGTGAGTTAGGAGATTGTTTGTGGGCTAAGGGAGGATAAGGACTTTCCCACCTTGTCTTGTTTAAGAATGTGCCCTTAATCGCATTCGTGCAAGTGTACAAGTATATAGAAAAAGTAACACTTTAAGTAACATACATCACTCAAAATATGTTTCTTAAACTATATGCTATGTATAGGTTCTTGGCTCCTACACTCTTCAATAGTAAATAAAAATGTTACAAAATAAACACGTGCCTAAATGTAAAGTCTAAACCGTTTTTAGCATTTA
The DNA here is from genome assembly GCA_038442645.1 of Agave tequilana. Lineage (NCBI taxonomy): Eukaryota > Viridiplantae > Streptophyta > Magnoliopsida > Asparagales > Asparagaceae > Agave > Agave tequilana. Next base: position 132,392 of record JAVJIF010014868.1, read on the forward strand.
TAATCAACCATTTACTATTGAGTTAGACAGTACGTGGAGAGTATGTTAAATGAGAAACTAAAGCATGTAGAAGCTAAATAATTGAAGTTTAGTAACCCTATAAAAAAAGCTAGGTGAGTAGTCTTCTCAGATTGCCGCGTTTGCGCGGCAATACTGAGGTCTTATGGGCTCTGCTTTCTAAAGCAGAGTCCAGAGACACTTATATGTCCATTGTAGCTCTTGTTTCCTCGATATCAATCACTGCATACCAAGAATAGAGAAGAAATTTAACCAAAATAGTAAACAAAAAGAGAGTTACTTACCGTCTCTCCCGGCAACGGGGCCAAAATTTGATTGAGTTTGAACCTGTAGAGAAAAACATACAATTTCAGAAATGAAGAATAGAATGTTCAAGTTCTCAATACTACCACTATAGAGAGTGGCTATACGGGTCATGATCCACAAGGAGGGACTAGCGATAGAAGCGTTTAAGTAAGTTTTTTTTTAAGTTACTAAACTGGTGAAAAGTTCTTCTATGTACTTTAAAAAAAAAGAAAATAAAACTATGTTAATATGGAGAAAGTGGTAGATAGGAAAAGATAGTGATTTTAAAAAATAAAAAACTAAGTTAAAGAAAGAAATAAAAAGAATAAAGAGTTGGTGATTTAAGGTGTGTGTTCTACACTAAGAATCTAAAGAAAGAAGAAAAACCTAAAAGTACTTTACCTCTTTCAGTTGATGACTTATCTTGCCTCCTCATGAAGGTGAGCAAAGCATAGCAAATAGGATCTTTCATGTTTTCAGACTTAAACTATGAATTTAAATGCAAGTATAAAATAAATAGAAATGGTTATCCATCACCATAAGCCATCAAGGGCGCTTGCAATGGTAAGGCAGGTTCGCTACTATAGGTTACATTTGGATTATCATCAAAACCTGATAGAAGAAGAGTAAGAGAAGATGAAGAACATAAAAATATAAATTTGATTCAATTAAAATAACAATGAAAAAAAAGAGGACTTACTTACACTGGTTTACCCTCAATACAAGCTTCACTCTAATTCTCCCATGAAACTCTCCACTCATCTCAGTTACATAAATAAAATGAAAATTATATAAAAAACTAAAAATTCTAAGTTACAAATTAAAAAAATAGCCTAGCCTATGCTCTTTGTTGAATCATTCTCTCTTGCCTCAGAATTTGCAGGAATTTATATCAAAATATGGAAAGGGGAAGCGTTTGAAGATTGAGGGAGCAAACGTTCCCTATTATCTCACTTAACTATCACGGAAATATGACTTGGGCCGTGTTTTTGCAGCCTGGGTGTGGTCAGGTGGCCACACTCGGGGGGTGCAGCTTCTTGTTTAGTTGTTGACTGCTTTTATCCAATTGGTTTCACAGTTTTAGCTCTGGATTCTTCAACTCACTACTGATCTTTAGCTAACCAAAATGAATTTATTAAAATCTGAATTTAACCAGTTTTTATTTGGAGTTATCTCTCTAATTTGATCTTCAGTTAACAATTGCCCTAATCCTGAATTTTGATCTAATCTGAACTTTATTGAACTTTTGGTCTCGTTTTCTCTTCCTTCTTCTTTAGTAAAGGCCCAGCACATAATTAGACAAAAAGATAATTAAATAACAGAGTTTATTAAATAATAAACATAAGAATGTGATGATAAATATGTAATTTCAGTGACCGATCATATATTCTGAGATATTTGATTATGAGAGATTTCAGCTCTTTAAATAAACCTAAAACCAATCACAATAAGATACACATTAGGAGTTTTAATTCAATCCCAATTCAATGTGAGGAATTTAATTCTGAACTGATCTGCGACAAGTCGGCTTGTTGATTACTGAATATAACTTGATAAACTGCTGAATTGAGCACAGTGATCAATATAAGAATTGTATCTCTTAAAGTCTTCTTCTGTTACATTTTGAATCATTAAATTTGAATTTCTGTAGCGAAAATTATGATCAAAATATTAAAAAGTATTCAATCTGAATCCAAGTCTAAATTGATTTTGAACTCCAAATTTAATTTGAATTATCCTTCTTATCTCCAATTAGGATTATCTTTATCCCATTCATCTTCTAAAAATATATCTTTCGATTTTAAATTTGAATTGTGAAGATGATGATATATCCTTTCCTCCTCTTGATTTCAATTCTATTTAAATTTAAATCCAAATTAAGATAGGATTGGGGATAAAATAGAAGCTTCCTCTATCTTTATCTTCCAATTTAAGTAACTACACACCATAATAAAAAAGGAATTAAATAGCAAAGTTAATCAAGGATAAATGTGCAAATGTGACAATAATAATGCAATATTGAGATGCAATCAACTACCTCCCAATGACCCTCTGCCGAGATCGTACATGTATCTGCTTACCATTGAGACAGCCTGTGACAGATCAGGTCTTGTACACACAATTTCATACATTAACTATCATCTGTGCTAGCATAAGGCATGTGAGTCATGTACTCACGTTTTTCAAAAAAAATAAGAGACATAGTAGCTTTTAACTTGAAATGAGGAGCAATGGTGTACTTGTAGACTTCGTTCACCGTTTATATTACACTTCTGCAGTATCTTCTTCAAATACTCCTTTTGTGTCAGGCTAACCTTGTTTTTTTCTGGTCTGTCTCAATCTCCACGCCTACACTTTCTTTGTTTCACTCAGATTCTTCATCTCAAATTCAGAAGATAAGTCCTTCAATTGTCAATTACTGATCTACTCTTAAAAGCAATGAGCATATCGTCTATATACAAAGATAGATATACTCTCCACCGGTAGCTTATTGTAATACACACATGGATCTTAATGGTTTTGTGTGTACCTCTTGTCTCTCATGAAGCTGTTGAAATGCCTGTATCATTGCTTTGGGTGATTGCTTAATTCATAAAGCGATTTCTTCGGCTTGCGTATAATATGTTCTTTTCCTTCAGTCTTAAACCTCGTTGACTGAGACATTAAATCTCCTCTTCAAAATTGCCATTGGGGAAAAGCGATCTCAACATTGAGTTGATTAAGTTTCAACTTTTATTGTGCCATCAGTGCCAGCAAAATCCAAATAAATAAGTGATTTACAACTAATGAAAATACCCCATTGTAATCAATACCTTTTCGTTGAGCATAGCTTTCGCTACCAATGTGGTTTTGTAGCATGCAATATCATCATCGCGAGATCTCTGTTTCTTTGCAAATACCCACTTACAAAAAATCTCCTTCTTTTTCTTAGACAATTCTGACAGTTCTCAAGTGTCGTTCTAGTATAGAGAACTTATCTCTTCTATCATGACATCCTTCTACATCTTGACTCTGAACTGATTTCCTTCCTTATATGTAGACATGATCGCCTCCTCAACGACTGGGAGATAATAGGTGATAATTATATCTGTAGTGAGCCAACTGGGCTTACGTGAATTTCTCCAGGTTCTTTCAACTACAATGGATTTTGGACGTCACTAATAGCCTATCCTTAATCCTCGTCATCAACACATCTTGCACGGCTAATGACTACTACCTGTGTCACCATGGGTATGCTTTCAATGATACTAATCTTTCTAGAGATGGTGAGTAGCATTACTCTCCCTCTGCTGTGATATCTTTTATGTCATTTCACTCTTCACCTGCTGAAAGTTTGTAGGCTTTATCATTAAAGCCTCGTCAAATGTGACATCTCTACTCAAAACAAACTTCTTGTCCTTCGGATCCCAAATTTTGTAGTCTATTATACCTTTCTTGAATCCTATGAACACACCATTTCTCGCTTTCATGCCCAACTTTTCTTCCTTGATATTATAGTAAATTGATACCCAAATACCTATAGCAAATCATAATCATGTACAACTCTTCCCGACCATGCATCTAAAGGAGTTTTACCTCCTATCGCAGACGAAATCAGCCTTTTCACGAGATAGCAAGCATAATACCTCAGCCCAAAAATATTTAACTTGCATTGGATAATATGCACCAGACCTTCCCTGGCAAGGTCATATCCATCCTTTCAGCCACCTTGTTTTGTTGTGTTGCTGCTCTTATTGCGAAGTAACTTTTTATGCCCTCATCATGAAATAGCTATAGGACAGTATCACTTGTATTCTCTTCTCCGTTGTCTGAATGGAATACCTTGATCTTCCTTCCTAAACCCTTCTCCATGTTCCACTTCCACTCCATAAACAGCTCCAAGACTTCCCCTTTGTGCTTCATGCTATATACCGAACATCGCCTTGAGTAATCATTTATAAAAAGACACAAAGTAGTGATTCCTCTAATAGATGTGGTCTTGATAGGTCCTCAAACATTTGAGTGAACATAATTTAGAATTCTCTTGGTGCAATGAGTCGCGATGCCAAATCTCACCTTGGTCTTTTTTAGATGATGCAATGTTCACAAAATTTCAATTTGCAGGCACTAACACCTTTTAGTAAACATTGCTTTGCAAGAGCTTGCAACAATTTTCCTCCATATGTCCGAACCTCATATGCCAAAGTCTGATACAATCATCATCTAAATCTGTAGAAGTCGCCACTTGCCTTGTAACCGTGCTACCCTTCAAGTAGTAAAGATTATTGCGTCAGATGCCCTTCAAAATTACCATCGAGCCTCTAGGTATCTTGAGACACCTTCTCTAATAGACACATCAAGGAAAAATGCTTCTAAGACATCAACAGAGATAAGATTCTTTTATTGAGGTGCATATGTTACTTCTTTCAATTCCTACACCATCCCATCAAACATCTTGAAAAGGATTGCACCTATCCCTTTCATGTTGCATGGATGATCATCACCAATAACTGTTAGCAGTTAGAGTGCCTCATATTCATTGGAGAAGAAGATTTAGGTTCTGACAGTTTTCTAATACGAATATGTCCTCATATTCATTAAAAAAGAATTCAGGTTTTAGCAGTTTCCTAATACGGATATGTCTCCTATTTTGATTTAGATACGGGTTTCCTATTTCTCTGAAGAGGTGCTAATTTGAGTTCGTGTTGGACTAGATCATCCTTGGTGCCTACATAAACCCTTTAGGGGTGGCCTTTCAAAAGTGTGTTAAGACTTCAAGAGAAATTCTGTTTCCACCATTGAGAGTTATGAGAGAGGGATCTTGTAACTCTTGTATTTTCTTATTTGTTTTCAATAAAGATTTCTCCCCTCCTCCTTGTGGACGTAAGTACATTGCCGAGCCATGTTAAATCTTGTGTTCCCTGGTTGTGTGGTGATTGCTTGCTAGTAGTAGATCTTCTACGCTTTCACTTTCACTGTCAAGTCTTCAACTCGATGTTTCTCTGTTATTTATGAAAGTACACCTAGAGGGGGGTGAATAGGTGTATGACTAATCTAATAACAAATGATATGGAATTAAGAATAAATTGAAACACACTTAGTTTAACTAAAGAGTGTAACTGAATGCCCGGTCAAGGGCTCTAGACTATCTCCTCTAAATTCTTCTAAATAAGAGTTGAGGTTCTATATAACGCTCTCTTGGTTCAACACAAGTGAGGCACATAAACAATACCAAGCATATAAGTATGATATGAATAATATGAAATAATGCAGTTAAATAGTGCAAGGCACAATATAAGAGAGAGAGAGAGAGAGTTTAGAGATAGTGGATCAATCGCAAACACTGAGATATGTTTCAAGGTTCGAGCCACTACTCTACGTCCCCGCCTTCACACAGAAGGATTTCACAAAATCGTCTACACAGGACTTCACACACAGGGAACCTCCATAAGGATTTGGGTAAATACAATTAGGAGTACACAACTCCTCTCTCCAACAAACACAACCTCTACACAAGAGGCAAGACACAACAACAATCACCTCTACACTTAGAAGGATGGGCACTTGGCCAAACAACTACAACCTCCTCTACACTTAGAGGGAAAGGCACAAAGCCAAAGTAAAAGAAAGGGTTACAATTCTTGCTGGTCTCACTAAACTACAAACTAATTTTCTCACCAAAAACAAGATCTTAATAGATAGGATAGATAGATATCTCAAGTGTAAGAAAATAAAGTGTTTGGAATAAAAAAAAATACTTGGGAAAATCTCCAAATAGATATTTAAATCAAGACCAAAAAACAATTCCCAATAGACTCTCTTTCTTTGAATTTTCCCAACACTTTAAAAATAAATAAAAATAAATCTTTAACCAAAAAAACTCTTACCGAAAAACTCTTGAAAGATGGGTAAAATTCTCTTCTCAAATCTTGGTGAAATCAATCAAGGAGGGGGCTATTTATAACCCTCCAAAAAATCTGCCCGTTGGCAGCCAGGAAAGAGCAAAAATGCCCTTCCGATCAACCGCCCGGTTGACCAGCCAACGGTCATTTTATGACCGTTGTGCCCTTGGTCGACCGGACCAAAGCCAACGGTCAACCGACCCCCACCCAGAGTGGGGTGCTTTCAGTCGGTCGACCGCGCGGTTGACTGGCCGAATTGGCTGGCCATGTGTACATCCTCGTGCACATCGGTCGATCGGTCCAGTCGACTGCCAGTCAGTCTGGCTGGATTTTTATAGAGATTAAAAACTTGTTTTAACTTCAATTAAATCTCATAAAATCACATAAATTCTACAAAAATAAGTTCTTATAAGATATTTGAAATTTAAATATGTGTGACTAAAATTTAACACATATTATAAACAATTTGAACCATTTTTGTGATATTGAAATTAGGCTTTAAACAAAATCGGTATTTTTCAAAAATAGATTTTGAAATGGAAAACTGTTTTCTCCAAAACTTGTCTAAATACAAAGTATACATATGAAGATTGAATCAATTTTGAAGCATGTTGTATACGGATAGAATC